>CM049805.1:19441180-19476480 GCA_027422405.1 Ptychobarbus kaznakovi
CCTGCTTCTGTGCTTTTCACCTGATGATAAACTACATTTTCGGTTCGTTTCTCACACATTATCATGCATGGGGTTATTTATGACTCGTTTGCATGCCTTTTCTGAAAGCTCAAAGGAGGTCACCGGTCAATAGACAAGCGTGCGCAGGACTTTTGTAGTTGTTGTTTCTCCTTTTTTGTGTTCCGCAAAAAATAAGGAAATAATCTGTGTTTCCTTAAAACAACATCAGGGTAAGAACACAATCAGGCCTGCTGTGGGCTTTCCCATAGATGTGAAGAGGTTAATTAACCCCAAGCCGATGAAAGCCGTCGTTTGCTAATAATTGTGATGTATTCATGGTTTATTCTAATGTTTGGCATGTTGTTCATGCTTTGATCTGCAGGTTATTTCCAATACTGTGTGATTATTTAATGTTTTTAATTGGCTGATTCTGTTGGTTAATGTTAACTGCATTTGTGTCTCGTCTGTCATTCTACATGTAATTAAATTGTTTAATTGGATGACATTATCTTACAATAAAATCTCACTAACGCGTTATAATAACTGCGTGCCATGAATCATTAGTAAATAGTCAATTCATCAACATTGTCCCAACATTAATTAATTGCAGTTGTTTATTGTTATTTTTAATCAAGTGTACGGTTCAATTTTTGTTGCATCTTGAAATCAATATTTCGGCGTTCTGTCTCCCTCTGTTGTGTTTGTTTATTTTTTCTGTTTAGGAGATAACGGAGGCTTTAAATCTGCTTTAAGATATTAATATTCATCGTTTTAGATGAGCTCACACAATAGATGACTGACAACTACTTAAAGTTTTATAACTACGTGAGTTAATCATTAATTACATGTGTTAATAAATCATTTATTAACACACTGAGCGACTATTATCATGTGTCTACATAATAAGAATTATAAATTAACATTTCAATATTTTATTGATAATTTCTAAATGATCTTAAGAACCACTTACAACTCGTAAATAACATAATTTAGAAATGATAAATTGATCATAAATAAAGTATGAAAATACAATTATTAAACCTTATAGATATGCTCAAGAACAAGGCATTAGCTGTATTTATTAACTGCTTACTAATGACTAATGTTGGGACAATGTTGATTAATTGACTATTTACTAATGATTTATGGCATGCAGTTATTATAAAGTTTTATCAAAATCTCGTGTTCATTAAGTGACACAACCTGATCGTTTGGACTACTCGTTTTATTTTTATCTACTGTTTGGTTGAAACTTTCAAATTGAAAATACTTATCAAGATATCTGAGACTCTCATGAAAGTCTCCTTTTTGTAAAATAATGAAGATGTTGAGATTGTGTAACGCATCTGTTGTGGTGCGCCGAGCTCCTCCAGAACGCAGTCATGAGCCTCTTACACTCCTGAAAGAAATGATTCAGGAGTTTTTAGCCCCAGTATGTCACGCGGGCGGTTTCTCCGGTGCATTAGAGCGCGCGAGCTGAGCGTGGACAAATATAGCCTGGACACACACCCTCTTCTGCTTTGTGCCGGATACCCAGAGGACTGCATCTGCTCAAAACAGGATGAGGTGTTTAAAAACAGATCCCGAGTCAAACGTGGGACAGACCGCTGTGACCATGGGCGTCTATCCAGGGAGTCACCTGTAGGGCTGGGACACCTTCACGGGTCTACATGCTCTAGACCAGGGCTGTCCAAACTCGGTCCTGGAGGGCCGGTGTCCTGCAGAGTTTAGCTTTCACTATTGCATAAATTAAATAGCCAAAAATCTGCTTTTTACTCTTTTGTCCTGCTTTACAAAAAAAATAAAAAAAAAATGAACACTGAACATTTTTATACATCCTATCAGACATTATACCAACAAAGCACAATTTAACTTAAAATTATTAAGTTAGGCCATTTTTGAGACCCCCCCCCCCTTCTTGAATCAGGCATGTAGTTTTTCTGTACAAATAAACACAGCCTTGCTGAGCAGAAGAGACTTCTTTTAAAACATTAGAAAATATTACAGATCCCAATTTGAACACTATTGCTGAATGTTATAGTAAATATATTAATACAGCTGTTGTAGGGTAATTATTATCATCATTATTATTGTCTTACTTTTTTATTTTATTTTACAGAACATCATTAAAATTACAATACTAACATTTTTGAATGTTGAAGGAGCTTTTATTTTGGCAGAAACCCGCAGGAAGACCTCAGTGCTTCTTTTTGTTGACAGCAGATTTATAAATGATTCTGACGAGTTTGGGAAGATGTTTGTCACACGTATGGCATTGGCACATGCCTTTCAAAAAACTAATAAAATGCAACTGCAGAGTAACAGTGTTTTTAGCGCAGATTTTTCTCGCGCTTTGGACTTTGAACCCTGGCACGGCAAGCTTGTGCAGCGTTGTTATATGCAATTTGTGCTTGTATTAGAAAACATAACATTCTGCAGTTTATTTACTAATCGTTTGAGGCCATTTCGCAAAAAAAAAATTTTACTTGGTAAATTGGTTAATAGCTAATCAAATGTGATGGTGTGACTTATAGCCATGTAGCGTAATGTGCTCATGGTTCATGGTGTGTGGTAGCCCGAGAAGAGCTCTCACGCAGGAAAGGCTGTGGTTTCCTCTGAGGATCACGCCCGGGGAAAAAGCACAACACGCATAAATCATGCTAAAGATCCTTGTGAGATCTGTTTGTGTTCCTGTCTGCCTACAGCTTCAATATTTCTGTTTCCTTTACTGTAACAGATCACTACATAACATGAGAGATAACACTGTAACTGGTCGTTTGTGAAGAACAGACTCAGACCTGCTGGTTGTTTGTGAATCAGGTTGGGTGTCATCATGTTAAACCTGTGCTGATGGTCGTGTAAAGTGGGCTGCAGCGCTCCATGCGGCGTACCGTGGGGTCCTGACCCACATGCTGCTTTTGGGTCAGATCTGGCTTGCTCTGTCTTAGAAATGAAAGCAGAAATGATGCTACATAGTCAGCTGAGATCTCACTGAGATGCATGAGAGAACCACATCTCACCATTCAGTGCAGGACAGATACAGCGCATGAGTCATCCCTAATACATTTATTTCTCAATGACCAATGTAAACTAAATACTAAATTCCACTCTACTAGTACTGACTGCTGAGTCCTCAATTATCTTAATAATATACTGACTACTGAATTGTGTAATTTACTAGTACAACAGCTGAATTCTGTTCTTTATTTGTACCGACTGATGAATTCTGAGTTTGGTAGTATTAACTAAAACGTTTAATTCTACACTTAAACTAGTACAGATTGTTAAATTAACTAAATTAATTAAAAACTAGTACCTACTACCTAGTTGTATCTTTACTAGTGCTGAACTCTGCTCTTGATTATACTGACTACTGAATTCTGTAATTCACTAGTACCAGCAGCTGAATTCTGAGTTTGGTAGTATTAACTAAAAAGTTTAATTCTACACTTTACTATTACAGATTGACTACTGAATTCTGATCTTTACTAGTACTGACTGCTGAATTCTGTTATTCACTAGTACTGACTGCTGAATTCTGATCTTTACTAGTACTGACTACTGAATTCTGTTCTCTTAGTACCAACAGTTGAGTTCTGTTATTCACTAGTACTGAATGCTGAAATCTGAATTCTTGTAGACTACTAATAGGGATGGGTAGTAGTACGATATTAGCTCTGTTCTTTACTAGTACTAACTTCTGAATTAAAATATTCATAGCCTAACAAACAGCAGTACACTACTGACTGTAAAACAAATAAATAAACACTGAATTCTGTTCAGTGGTTTAAAGGAACACTAGTGCTGACTGCTGACTAACAGTTTTTAACCATTCTTCTGGAGAAAAATCAAAATATTTGCCTTTACAGAAGTCGGGACCTCTCTTGGTTATTGTGTTCTGTTGAAATCTCCTCTTTACTAGTGGAGGACTGAGCACAGAGTAACTGCTAAGTTTGAGGAGGGGCAGATTCTCTTTCCCACCACCAATCTTTCTGACTCCTGAATGGGAGGCATGCTTTTGTACCTCTGTCAACATGTTCAATGAGGGTGAGGGACGAGGTGTCCTTGGATCCTCAATAACTCCCGTCCTCCTCTGCTCCTCTAAGGCACTTTTTATGTCAATGGAGGAATGTCTCCTCCATTTTCTCACCTTCTCTTCGGATTCCTCCTTTTCCTGGTGCTCTGTGTCTGTCACATCTGACGCTGTTGTTGGTCTCCTGCAATGCTTTTCTCCTCAGCCTGTCCCAGTTTCATCATAATCTTTAAATCTGGGGTCCATTTTCATGCAGGAAGGCTTGTATATCAAGTAGCGCTGGGAGAGGTTCTCCCACACCTTCTCTTTGGGATCCTACAAACAATCTTCATCCTTCATAGTAAAATGCTCTTCCAGTTTTTGTGGGTTTCTGTCCACAGCATTTTTCTCACATAAACAAAAATGTATAGAAGCTTCAGAGCTGACAAACTCCTCAGCCTTTGGAAGTCCTCATCCTTCGAGTCCAGGTGCTTAAGTTTTGAGTCGTGGGCAAGGCTGCTGCTTGTATTTATTACTGCTCCATGAATTAGGCTACTGTTACTATAAACATTTACACAAACTCTGGTCTTGACATCAAGGATGAGAGTGTTGTGAAGGGAAAAAAACAAAAAAGCATTTAATTACCACAACTTGAAGAAAATCGACAAATGTGTAAATTTCAAAAATTTGCATCATCATTAAATATACCAAGGAGCTGCTGCTTTTCGGTCAACACATCGAACCACACGACCACTGCTCTGATTCGGGCTGCCCATTTAAATACCAATTTTGTATTTTCTGGCTGCAGATTCAAGATGTGCAAAACCCTATTTTTTAGGATCTGTATCGATAGCAACATCCATATTGCCGCATTACAACTCACAGCTACATCTTGCTGCTCTATCTCAAAGTCTTCTGATCTTTACTAGTACGGAGTGCTGAACCTTCTGCTCTTCCCTACTAGCACTGAGTGCTGAATTTTGCTCTTTACTCATCCCACTTACAGCGGCGAGACTGGTGGACTAACTCAAGCCAGACAATTCAATGCAGAAAACTCAAATTAATTATGTAATTTGAGCCTCACTTTATAGACATGGTTAATAGCTAATCAAATGTGATGGTGTGACTTATAGCCGATGACTTTTAGCGTAATGTCTACTATATCCTCTATATGGTTACAACAGGGTGTGTGGTACTGACAGAGTTACCTAAAAAGAGCTCTCACTGTTGCAGGAAAGGCTGTGGTTTCCACTGAGGATCATGCCCGGGGAAAAAGCACAACACGCATAAATCACTCTCTCCTGCTTAAGATCCCACCTGCCAGTGTGAGGGGCTTCGGGATCTGTTTGTGTGCAGGAGTGGGTTGTCACTGTCTACAGCTTTACTTCAATATTTCTGTTTCTTAACATTTATATAGGTTTACCTCTTGCTGTACACAACAAAAAAAGTTAAGATCACTACATAACATGAGAGATAACTCTGCTTTATAACTGGTCGTTTGTGAAGAACAGTTTATTATTATTAACTCTATTTTAAATGCTAGTGTGAGGCATTTTTAATGTTTAAGATTTATTTGCTACTGCAGAGAATCTAAAGATTTATATGTAGGCTATTTTTTTGGGTGTCATCATATTAATTTAAACCTGTGCTGATGTTTATGTCGTGTAAAGTGGGCTGCAGCATACGCTCCATGTGGCGTGGATGTACCAGTGGGGTCGAAAACTGATTTCTCCCACATGCTGCTTTTGGGTCAGATCTGGCTTGCTCTGTCTTAGAAATGAAAGCAGAAATGATGCTACATAGTCAGCTGAGATCTCACTGAGATGCATGAGAGAACCTTTAGACCGTTTGGTTCTCTCCGCCATCTCACCATTCAGCTTTCGTGTTGTGTGCGCGCGAGCTTTGTACTGCGGGACAGATACAGCGCATGAGTCATTAACATAGTGATATGAAAGTATTGATATTATAACCAGGAGGGATTACTGACAAATCAACCCATTTTGATAAATTAGAGTTTTTCTTAATTTTATACCGACAGCAGAAGAAAAGCTTATTGTACATCTGTTTCTCAATAGCCCCGGTGAATGTAAACGAGTTTCGGTAATCCCTCCATGATCTTTAGCCTACTGAGCACTGCTGAATTATTCAACTGAGCTCCATTCTGTTATTCAGACATGTGAATCCGAAATCTGATCTGGTACTGACCAATTCTAATCCACTAGTACTGACTGCTGAATTCTGCTTTATAATGCGCTTTATAATAAACTGAATTTCGCTCTTTCTTCACTAGTTCTGACTTCTGAATTCTACTCTTTACTATATTGGTCTCTAGGGCTGGGTATCGAGTTCTGCTCTTTAATACCTCTGGTATTTACTAGTACTGACTACTGGATCCTGTTATTTACAAGTACTGACTGTGCTGAGTTCCACTTATTACTAGTACTGACTGCTGAATTATGTTATTCACTAGTACTGAATGCTGAATTCCATGTATTACTAGTACTGACTGCTGAATTCCACGTATTACTAGTACTGACTGCTGAATTTCACGTATTACTAGTTCTGACTGCTGGATTATTTTATTCACTAGTACTGAATGCTGAATTCTGATATTTACTAGTACTGACTGCTGAAATCTGAGATTTACTAGTACTGACTGCTGAATTACACTTATTACTAGTACTGACTGCTGAATTCCACGTATTACTAGTACTGACTGCTGAATTCCACGTATTACTAGTACTGACTGCTGAATTACACGTATTACTAGTACTGACTGCTGGATTATTTTATTCACTAGTACTGAATGCTGAATTCTGATATTTACTAGTACTGACTGCTGAATTACACGTATTACTAGTACTGACAGCTGGATTACACGTATTACTAGTACTGACAGCTGGATTACACTTATTACTAGTACTGACAGCTGGATTACATGTATTACTAGTACTGACAGTGCTGGTTATTGACACACGCACAGTTTTTTTTTTGCCACAGCTTTTATTGACTAGTACTGAGTCAAATTGCTGCACATCCCTAATTACTAGTACTGACTGCTGAATTCCACTCTTTACTAGTACTGACTGCTGAATTGCACTTATTACTAGTACTGAGTGCTGAATTGCATGTGCCAGAGGCATGTTCTAGCGTGGAACACAGTATTTTCCTGTAGAGAGCTGTGCAAACAGCAGTTTTGCGGCGTGTACGAGATGCTGACTGCTAGAGTGTTTTGGGGAAGTCACTCTCATAGTTTTCTCTCTTTTGCAGGAAAACCTCACAGCATCGAGAGCTCCGAGCGCATCCAGCTCTCTGGAACGTATAACGTAAGGAAAGGAAAGCTGCAGCTGCCGGTGAACCGCTGGAGTCGACGGCAGGTGATTTTATGTGGCACTTGTCTGATGGTGTCCTCAGTGAAAGGCCAGCCATACGGGCAAGATGCACATCCTTCCACTAATCGGAGGAAAGGTAATCAACTCACGTTATGTTTGTGATCCTACAGCATCCCACCTGAAGCACACTTAGAATAGAATAGATTCTCTTCAGCCCTTTAACAGTATTATCCCTTTTACGGCTTTTCATTTAATTGGTTAATTACTGAAATAAACCTTTCCTGCTCTTATTTCGATTTAAACTTTTGCAGACCATTAAAATGAAAAGACATGATCTGAAACTAATATTTTGGCCCAATATTTAAGAAAGAAAATGTAAAAGTTGCCTGCAATATTCACTTTACACTGCTTACATGTGCTGAACTCCAGGTTATGTATATACAGCATATTTCCTACCCATACGGAAATGTGATATATGACATTTATTGTCCTATATCAAGAGTGATATTACTATTCTGGGAAGGCTATATGCATTTTATATGATATTATACATGTTAGCCATATGCCAACAGCAATATATATTTTATTTATATATGCAAATTTATTAAAACAACATATATTTACAAAAAAATCTTGTTTTGTAATAATAATAAGTGTCTATTTTATATTTACTTATGCAAGTTCAACATAATTAAATAATGATGGGGATAGAAATGTCCAACGTACATAATTTATGTGGCTAGATATATGTTCATATATATCTCACATGTAAGTTTATTTGTCATGTGACTATACACTCATCAAAAAGTTTATTTCACTAATTCCATTCAAAAAGTGAAACTTGTATAATTTATACATTCATTCCACACAGACTGATATATTTCAAGTGTTTATTTCTTTTAAATGATTATAAGTGACAACTAATATTCAGTATCTCAGAAAATTAGAATATTACTTAAGACCAATACAAAGAAAGGATTTTTAGAAATCTTGGCCAACTTATGAACATGCATGTACAGCACTCAATACTTAGTTGGGGCTCCTTTTGCCTGAATTACTGCAGCAAATGGAGTCGATCAGTCTGTGGCACTGCTCAGGTGTTATGAGAGCCCAGGTTGCTCTGATAGTGGCCTTCAGCTCTTCTGCATTGTTGGGTCTGGCATATCGCATCTTCCTCTTCACAATACCCCATAGATTTTCTAAAGGTCAGGCGAGTTTGCTGGCCAATTTACCATGGTCGTTAAACCAACTGGTAGCTTTGGCACTGTGTGCAGGTGCCAAGTCCTGTTGGTGCATCTCCATAAATCAGCAGCAGGAAGCATGAAGTGCTCTAAAACTTCCTGGTATACGGCTGTGTTGATCGGACCTCAAAAAACACAGTGGACCAACACCAGCAGATGACATGGCACCCCAAACCATCACTGACTGTGGAAACTTTACACTGGACCTCAAGCAACGTGGATTATGTGTCCAGACTCTGGGACCCTGATTTCCTGCAAAATTTACTTTCATCAGAGAACATAACTTTGGACCACTCAGCAGCAGTCCATGCGACACGCTTCTGACGCTGTCTGTTGTTCAAGAGTGGCTTGACACAAGGAATGCGACAGCTGAAACCCATGTCTTGCATACGTCTGTGCGTAGTGGTTCTTGAAGCACTGAAGCTGCAGTCTACTCTTTGTGAATCTCCCCCACATTTTTGAATGGGTTTTGAGGGTGCAGTTATCCCTGTTGCTTGTACACTTTTTTCTACCACATCTTTTCCTTCCCTTCGCCTCTCCATTAATGTGCTTGGACACAGAGCTCTGTGAACAGCCATGCAATGACCTTTTATGTCTTGCCCTCCTTGTGCAAGGTGTCAATGGTCGTCTTTTGGACAACTGTCAAGTCAGTAGTCTTCCCCATGATTGTGTAGCCTACAGAACTAGACTGAGAGAGGCCTTTGAAAGTGTTTTGAGTTAATTAGCTGATTAATAATTAGTTGAGAAATAAACACTTGAAATATATCAGTCTGTGTGGAATGAATGTATAAATTATACCACTTTTTGAATGGAATTTGTGAAATAAATCAACTTTTTGATGATATTCTAATTATATGACCAGCTGTATATTTCATACATGGAACTTGTATATATTGACATGTATTGGTGGTTGCTTTGCGTAGTGGACACTGCTTAGTGAAGTGTAAGGGTTTATGAAGAGCTAAACAAACAGAGTGTGTTTCATAGTCTCAGTGTTTATTCTGTTCTAGACTGCTAGACTAAATATTGAGTGCTGTCTGCCATGTCAGCTGATCTAAACAGACCTGTGACGCTGATGAACGCGTGTGTGTGTGTGTGTGTGTGTGTGTGTGTCCAGGTGGAAGAAGTGAAGAAACACAGTCACTGTTTGGCCTTCAGCTCGGTGGGACCTCAGAGTCAGACCTACTACATCAGCTTCGACAGCTTCACCGAACACCTGCGCTGGCACCGGCAGGCGGCGAAGGTGTGTGTGTGTGTGTGTGTGTGTGTGTGTGTGTGTGTGTGTGTGTGTGTGTGTGTGTGTGTGTGTGTGTGTGTGTGTGTGTGTGTGTGTGTGTGTGTGTGTGTGTGTGTGTGTGTGAGTGAGAGAGAGAGTGTGTGTGTTTGTTTGTGCACGTGTGTGTGTGTGTGTGTGGTGTGTGTGTGTGTGTGTGAGAGAGAGATGTTCTCTACCTCGTACTGATAAGACGAGCTGACACACTAGAGCTGATCTAAACCCTCACTAGAGAACATTTTCATGCCCTTACAACCCTCTACAATACGAGTAAATCACTCGCAAATGTGACTGATCTTCACTCTGGGCGACTAAATGATGTCTAATATTAGCCAATGGCTAATACATGCTCAGATTTTACTCGCCAGTGTGTGAGTTGGAGGAAGTTTAGCATATATTCACTCGCCAAACACACAGTGGCCACCACTGATCTAAGCTTGGTCACCCAGCTCAAAACTGCAGTTTTTGTCCCCTTTTTCTTGACATGAAATGCCTTTTATTAAGACTCACAAAACCGGTGTATTTTTTTGCATCCACATCAAACAAGACTTTTCAGACGCGTGCTTCAGCTTTGCATCAGCGCCAGGAGCGAGTTAAATGAGCTTCGGCAGAACAATGAGATGCTGTTAGGCTGAATGTCAGTAAAACACAATTCCCTGTCCTGTCAGCCGTCACTGTGCTCACGGCGCACGCTCTGATCACGTCATCATTAGAAACTATGAGCATACAACGCATTTCTGTCATCAGTTAAGTCATGAAATTACCAAAAGTCGATTAAAGCTGTAAACTGTGCATGTATGTATGAATGCATTATCAGAACGTCTCTCAAATGCATACTAAAATATAGGCTCTCGTGCAATTCCAGATCACAATAAGGTGCAAGCTGATGTGTACTTTAATGCACAAGTAAATGTGAGCACAGTGCACTTATACTAGAAATCATGCGCTATTTTTTCATTTATTTTAAATGTACAAACGAAGATGAAACCATTTAAATGCATAACATTTTACAATCGGGCATTTATGTGCTGTTGTTTTTTCACATTCTTATCATTTCTTTCATTGAGTATAATGTTAACATGTTTTACCAAACAGACAGAGAAGCTATATGAATACCATTTAAACTGTATTACATTTATATCTCATTTTACATAGTCTAGGCATTGAAATTATGTGACTGTTGTTTTTTGAACACACGAAATTAATCTTATCATTCGAGGATGATTCGGTATCGGTTCAGTAATAGACCGTAACCGGTTATAATGTACTTAAGCTTTTCTGACGTCATTTGTCGCATGCATGCTTTGTTGCGGGTACATAGAATGGCGGAAAGGAGGCGAGACGCGAGTGTGCGTATAATTAAACATGCTCCAACTACTTCAAAAGCCCACATCTGGCTTTTATGAACTAAGCACGACCTGGAGAAGACACGCTGTGTGTAAATCAGCGGTTCTCTATTCCAGTCCTCACACCCCCCCGCTCTGCACATTTCGTATGTTATTTCGAACTGGAATCGTGGCGTAATATCCTGTGATGTCCACTTCGCAGGGCATTACGCCATGATTCCAGTTCGAAGCGAACGTACTCCATTCAAAATGCATTGAATTAACCCCGTCAGTGCCAAGTATTTAGTGTTTACTTGTGTGTATTTGTTCTGAATGCTCCTGTTGTCTTCTGTGCTCAGACTTAGTTTGATACATTCAAGAAGCGTGTTTTCTTTGAGCAGGTAAAATTAAAGGTTCAGTTCATATATCTGACTGCTTGTGTTTATTGACAAAATTGTATACATGTGAAGTTAAATTGAAAATTGAGGATGCAGTGCATCGTGATATCGAACCCCTAATGAAAGCATCCTGGCTCCGCCCCTGCAAACACACGGACTGAGTGCTTCAGATTTTCACTCTCTGTGCTGTTTTTCTTCTCGATAGATGTGCGGCACAGCTGTGTTTGACGTGCCGTGAACTCTAGGCGCACGACACGCCGGCCGCTTTGGTGTGAGAGAGAGAGAGAGAGAGAGAGTCTTACATAACTGCAGATTGACGCGCTACATGTAAACAATATCTTTGTTGTATTTTCCTGTCGAAGTCCTTTGGGTTTTTCCATAGACTGAAAACGACACCATCATTTTTCCAAATCACGCGAGGATCGTGCGCGTGTGGGTGTGGTGTGAAACCAGCCCACCAAGCGCGAGTGGTGACAGAAATCCAGTGTGTGTGTGTGTGTGTGTGTGTGTGTGTGTGTGTATGTGCGTGTGTGCGTGCGAGCTTGTGCATCTGTGTATGCGTGTGTGTGAAAGCCCTAGTTGGGAGTCCTACTTTAGCATACTTCACTACGAACGCACCATCCCAAACAAACGCAAGTAGGCCGGCCTATTTTCAGTGTGTCCGGTCCGCCGGGAGCCTCAGATTAGAAAAGCCTCAGCTAATGTGATCACGCGTGTGTTTAGACTGAGTCACATTCTGAATGAAATACAAACAGTATATTTGACCCTGGACCACAAAACTAGTTATAAGGGCCATTTTTTTTAATTGATATGTATACATAATCTGAAAGCTGAATAAATAATCTTTCCATTGATGTATGGTTACATACATTGCTACAAATATAGCTGTGCTGCTTATGACTGCTTCTGTGCTGCAGGGTCAGATGTGTGGTTGAGTGGCTCTTTAATGTAGTGCACTGATCATCTCTTTAATACGAGTTACCGCAGCAGCTTGAATGAACGTCAGAACTCAAATTAATCATGAATCTTGTAATCGATCAGTCAGTGTTTCATCCGAGGAACGATGTCAGTGAAACAGCTTGATATCAATAACATCACACTTACCTCAAGAAAGACATTCAATGATCATAAACTGGAACAAATAAATAAGACGAATCGCCTGCGATTATGAACGCAATATTGCTTAGCTTGCCGGTGAACTACGGCTCGGTGTAGTTGTGTGTGCGTGCGCGTCTGTGTCTGCGTGTGTGTGTGTTATTAATGTGTGCATGTGCTAGCGTGCGTGTGTGTGTTATTAATGTGTGTGTGTGTGTGTATGTGTCTGTCTGCGTATGTACTAGCTTGTGTGTGTTAGTGTGTGTGTGTGAGAGAGAGAGAGAGAGAGAGAGTGTGTGTGTGAGTGAGAGAGAGAGTGCATGTGTGAGTGCGTGTGTGTGAGAAAGAGAGAGAGACACAGAGTGTGTGTGTGTGTTGAGAGAGAGAGTGTGTGTGCGTGGTGTGTGTGTGTATGTGTGTGTGTGTATGTGTTATTAAGTGTGTGTGTGTGTGTGTGTGTTAATAATGTGTGTGTGTTATTAATGTGTGTGTGTGCGTGTGTATGCGTGTGTGTGTGTGTATGTGTTATTAATGTGTGTGTGTGTGTGTGTGTGTGCAGGTGGTGTCTCAGAGGATCAGCTCCGTGGATCTGTCCTGCTGTAGTCTGGAGAAGCTGCCTCCTAATCTGCTGTACAGTCAGGATCTGACACACCTCAACCTCAAACACAACTTCCTTCCTGCAGACCAGACGCTGATGCAGCTCCAGAGGTGCGCCCACACACCGTCGACACGCACGCCGCCAACACGCACGCCGTCGCACCGTCGACACGCACGCCGTCGACACGCACGCCGTCAACACGCCGCCGCCAACACGCTCGCCGCCAACACGCACGCCGACACGCCGCCGACACGAACGCCGTCAACTTTGTCTGCCGAAAAATAACATTTTGTTTCTTTATTACGTATAAAAAAGACTAATTATATTGTTAAACATTATTTGCATTCATTTTACTAAAAATATTTTTGATAAATTGTATTAAAACATTGAACTTTTTTTTGAATTAGTGTCGTTAAACGATTAATTGCGTATTTGCATAATATATATGTGTGTATTGTGTGTATATATAAATACACACACTTACAGTATATTTACATGCATATATATTTATTACATTAATAAACATATTTTTCTTATATACTGCATGCGTGTTTATATATACACACTACACGCATAAATTATTATGTAAATATTTTTTTTTATTTTGGATGTGATTAATCGTTTGGCAGCATATTATTGATTAAATTGTATGAATTAAATTGATTAGACATCCTTTTGATTATTAAAATGTAATTAAACAACTACAACAGAATTCAGAAAAACAAAATGGGAGATATAAATAAGTGTCCCTCGATATTTAAACCAGTGTTAAAGACACTGTCGCACACTGATGATGTCATCTCTGGGCAGGTTTTCCCGCCTGCGGAGTCTCAATCTGTCTCATAACCAGCTGGGGAGTTTCCCGCTGCACATCTGCTCCATCAGCACACTGACGGAGGTCAACCTCAGCTGCAACCACCTGACCTCCGTCCCCCCCGACGTGGCCCACATGAGCAGGTGAGTGTCACATGATCACGGCCTCGTCCAATCAGAGTCTGACTCTCAGATCGGTTCTCATTCAGCAGAAGTGTGGGTCGTTCTGAACAGCGCTTTTAACCCCGGGTAAAGACACGTGTCACACCTGAACACATTTGTGGTGCTGAGTTTGTTCAGTGTGAACGGAGCGGTGTTTGCTGGTTGCTTGACAACTGACAGCCAATCAGAGCTTGAGCAGCGAGGCTCGTGTCGCGTCAGTAACGCGCGTCGTGTAAACTGCAGAAGAAATATCACAAGACGGACTTTGCTTCTTCTTTCTTTGTGTACTTTAGTTTTTGTGTTCTTGCCTTTATGCGTCTCATGAGGTCCTAAAAATGTGTTTAAAACACTAAGCGCGCCGCGTTCTCCCGAAGAGCTTAGTAGACCGAGAGGCGAAGCTCTGATGCTGTTCGGGTAACAGCCACTAGGTGGCGCTTCGGTCGCGCGGCCGCCATTTTGGACTGAAAATTCCAACTCATGCTTTTCAACTCAACTCAAAACTGATGCTTTTATTCATTAAATGCATCAAAAGACCCAGTAAAGACATTTTATAATGTTACAGTTGATTTCTGTTTCAAATAAATTAACTTTTTATTCATCAAAAAATATAATATTCCAAGGTTTCCACTAAAATATTGACCGTTTTCAACATTGATGATGATAATAAAC
Organism: Ptychobarbus kaznakovi; assembly: GCA_027422405.1. NCBI lineage: Eukaryota > Metazoa > Chordata > Actinopteri > Cypriniformes > Cyprinidae > Ptychobarbus > Ptychobarbus kaznakovi. Next base: position 19,456,099 of record CM049805.1, read on the forward strand.
ATTTCTTGAGCAGAATATTATTATGTTTTGATCACAGAAATAAATTATATTTTAACACACGTTCACATAGAAAACTGTTATTTTTAACTGTAATAATATTTGTACTGTATTTTTGATCGAATAAATGCAGCTTTGGTGAGCAGAAGACATTTAAAAAAATATATAAATAAATAAATAATAAATGCCAATCTAAAACTTTTCAACTAGTTTTGTGTATAAAATTCAAAAATAAATCAAATTCATAAATAATCTTCACAGTAAAATAAATTAGTAATAACTTGAAAATTACAATATACAGTATATATCATATTGAAAAAAAAAAATTCAGGAGAACCGAGCATATTTATCATATTTAAGCAAGAATACGTAACCAAATATGTCAGAGGAATATAGAAAGAAAACGAAATACAAAAAAAATCACAACATTTTAGAAAACTGGACACTTCGTGCTGCTTTCAAGGTGTTAGACTTTAATGTCAGTTTTTAATTTTTCAGTGTTTTTTTCACACCATGTGACTGTAAGAATAACTAATATATTATAATTAAATAAAAAATGAATGCTGTATTTTCGTTCTCATCTGATCAGGAACACTTTACTCTGTAGTGTCTCGTGTAGTATGCTGTGTGGGGTCAGACGGTCATGTGACTCTCGCTGCACTGCCGCCCCCTGCTGGACAATGTGCACAGTTTCTCACAGTAAGACTGTGTGTGTGTGTGTGGGTGTGTCAGTCTGCAGACGCTGGTTCTGGACGGGAATCTGCTGAGCGCACTCCCTGCGGAGCTGGGCCGTCTGCAGCGGCTGGTCTATCTGGGCTTGTCCTTCAATGAGTTCACACAGGTGCCGCCGGTGCTGGAGCGGCTGCCCGCCGTCGAGAGGCTCTGCATGGCCGGGAATAAAGTATGTGTGCTGACGCTACAGGCCTTCCGGCTGCTGACGCTCAAACACATCGACCTGCGGTGAGAGCACACACACACGCATGCACACACTCACTCACTCACTCACTCACTCACACAGCTGACCCTGCAGCACAGAAGCAGTCATAAGCAGCACAGGTATATTTGTAGTTATAGCCAACAATACATTGTATGGGTCAAAATTATAAAAAAATTATATTTTATGCCAAAAATCATTAGGATATTAAGATCATGTTCCATGAAGATATTTAGTAAATTTCCTACGATAAATATATCAAAACTTAATTATTGATTAGTAATATGCATTGCTAAGAACTTCATTTGAACAACTTTAAAGATGATTTTCTCAATATTTAGATTTTTTTGCACCCTCAGATTCCAGATTTTCAAATATTGTCCAATCATAACAAACCATACATCAATAGAAAGATTAATTATTTATTTATTTAATTAATGCTTATGACTGGTTTTGATCCAGTGGCTGTCTAGTGTTGATGAAGTGAGCTGTTTCTCCGTCTCTGCAGTCTGAATCAGATCTCGTCTGTGCTGCCGGACGAGCCGGAGTTTCTGCGTCACGTAACACAGCTGGACCTGCGGGACAACCGTCTGACCGAGCTGGACGTGTCCGTCTTCCCGCGGCTGGAGGTGCTGCACTGTCAGAGGAACCGCATCGGGCGTCTGCGTCTGCGCGGCTCCATGCTCAAGGCCCTCTACGCCTCCAGCAACGGTACAGACGCAGCAGCACTGCTTACACACACACATGCACACACACACGCACTCTCTCACTCTCACACACTCTCTCTCTCACTCTCACACACTCTCACGCACACACACACACACACTCTCACTCACTCACTCTCTCTCTCACTCACACACACACACACACACACACACACACTCACACACTCTCACGCGCTCACTCACTCACTCACACACTCACACACACACACACTCTCACACACACACACACACACACACACACACACACTCACACTCTCACACACACACACACACACACTCTTACACACTCACACACTCACTCTCACACACACACACTCACTCACTCACTCACACACACACACACACACACACACACTCTCTCTCTCACACTCTCTCTCACATGCACACACACACACACACACACTCTCTCTCTCTCACACTCACACACACACTCTCTCACACACACACACTCTCTCTCTCACACACACTCACTCTCACACACTCTCTCTCACACGCACACACACACACACACACTCTTAGGCACTCTCGCGCTCACACACACACACTCTCTCACACACACACTCACTCTCTCACACACACACTCTCACTCTCACACACACACACACACACACACACACTCACTCTCACACACTCACTCTCTCACACACTCACACTCTCTCTCTCTCACACACACACTCACACACACACACACACACACACACACACACACACACACACACACACACACACACACACACACACACACACACACACACACACACACACACTCAGCAGCCTCGTCTCCACTAACGCCTCTCTTTCTCTCCCCAGAGCTGCAGGAGCTGGACGTGAGTCCCGCCGCCGCCAGCCTGACATACCTGGACATCTCCAGGTGCGTGTGACATCATGAGATGTGAAATCACTGCAGAACAACACACACATGACACCAGCGTCTCGTCTGCTCTCTCGCAGGAACTGCATGAAGGCTCTTCCTGATTGGCTGAGTGACAGCAAGAAGATCGAGGTTCTAGACATCAGTCACAATCACATCACTGAACTCCCTCCATGGTGTGTGTGTGTGTGTGTGTGTGTGTGTGTGTGTGTGTGTGTGTGTGTGTGTGTGTGTGTGTGTGTGTGTGTGTGTGTGTGTGTGTGTGTGTGTGTGTGTGTGTGTGTGTGTGTGTGTGTGTGTGTGTGTGTGTGTGTGTGTGTGTGTGTGTGTGCTAGTGATGCTCGCTTTTGAAACTTGTTTTGAATCAGTGGTTCGGAGCGCGTATCAAATTGGGAAAGTCACGTGATTTTAGCAAACGAGGCTTCGTTACATCATAACTGTTTTGAAACAATGCGAAATATCAATGTTTCCCCAGCGGCGAAACATTGAACCAGCGTCTATATTATTTACCTGATCTCAGATCAGTTTCATCAATGTGAAGACGTTTTTAACAAGACATTTGAGTAATTAAAATAATGAGAATTAGGTAATCGTCTCTAACTGGCCTCTATATAGAAGCTGTCCATAAAACACACAAAGCAAGCCAGCAAATTAATATCAAATATTTTTAAAACTACATCATACAGACACTTCATATTTAATGGTATTTTATTATTTGTATTGCATTTAACGTAGTATACTTTCAATAAAACATGTATGGGCTTTAAATAGTACCACTTCTTGTTGCGTTTACAGCGTGTGGTGTTCCGAGCGCTGTGAACCATTCTACAGAGCAATCGATTCAAAGCTTTGAAAAGCTTTGTTTCTCCCATCACAGTGTGTGTGTGTGTGTGCGTGTGTGTGTGTGTGTGTGTGTGACGTTCATCGGTGTGTGTGTGACATTCATCGGTGTGTATGTGTGACGTGTGTGTGTGTGTGTGTGTGTGTGTGTGTGTGTGTGTGTGTGTGTGTGTGTGTGTGTGTGTGTGTGTGTGTGTGTGTGTGTGTGTGTGTGTGTGTGACGTTCATCGGTGTGTGTGTGTGTGACGTTCATCGGTGTGTGTGTGTGTGTGTGTGTGTGACGTTCATCGGTGTGTGGTGTGTGTGTGTGACGTTCATCGGTGTGTGTGTGTGTGTGTGTGACGTTCATCGGTGTGTGTGTGTGTGACGTTCATCGGTGTGTGTGTGACGTTCATCGGTGTGTGTGTGTGTGTGTGTGTGACGTTCATCGGTGTGTGTGTGTGACGTTCATCGGTGTGTGTGTGCGTGTGACGTTCATCGGTGTGTGTTCGACAGGCTGTTGTGCAGTGGGAGTCTGAGGAAGATCCTGGCGGGTCACAATCAGCTGAAGCGTCTGCCGGAGCGAGTGGAGCGGCCAGCGGTGGAGGTGCTGGACATACAGCACAATCATCTCACCGAGCTTCCCTGCAACCTCTTCCTCAAATCAGAGAGGTCAGACACACACACACAGACAGACACACGCTCACATGCTCTCACACACACACATACACATACACACACACACACTCACATACGCTCTCACACACACGCTCTCACACACACACACACACACACACACACACACACACACACACACACACACACTCACTCGCTCACACACGCTCTCACACTTGCTCACACACGCTCACATGCACTGACGCGCTCACACATACACTCTCTCTCACACACACACACTCACACACACACACACACTCTCACGCTCTCTGTCACGCACACATGCTCACACACACACACACACACACACAACACTCTCTCACACACTCACACACACACACACACACACACACACACACGCTCTCTCACACACACACACACACACACACACACTCACACACACACGCTCACACACACACACACACACACACACACATTCTGAAACACGTCGCAGCTGTGAGCTATAAACACGATCCCGAATGCAATGCCATATAAATGTCTTTACTGTCACTTTTGATCAATTTAATACATCCTTGATGAAAAAAAAAATATTACTTACAAAAAAACTTGCAGGCCCTAAACATTTGAATGGCATTGTAATAATAATAAGTGAGCTGAGTCTTGCAGAAGTCATTGGTCGTCAGTAATAGCGTTATTGCAGTAGTATTCTGTTCTCAAGTGATGAATGAATGTTAATGTGGTATTTAATTCTGAGCGTCTGCTGACTCAAACACGGTGTGGTTTGTCTTCAGTCTGCGGTGTCTGAACGCATCGGCCAATAAGCTGGAGAATCTGCCGGCGTCCAGCCAATCAGAAGAGAGCGGCAGCGTCCTGCAGGAGCTCTACCTGACCAACAACCACCTGACCGACAGGTGTGTGCCGCAGCTGACCGGACACACACACCTGCGGATCCTGCACATGGCCTACAACCACCTGCAGACCTTCCCAGCCAGGTAACAACATGATCCAGTCTTTGCTCTGAACTCTGCACCATTCATGCAAACTCTCTCTGCCGTTAGTATGACATTAGCATGTTTCCATCAATTATATTTCTCAACTTCAAAATAAAAGTCCCCGCTTTGTTCACATAAAAATAGACAAGAATGAATATATTCATCAGATCCATGTTCTCTGTGTTCTGCAGTAAAATGGCCAAGCTGGAGGAGCTGGAGGAGCTGGACCTGAGTGGGAACAGGCTGAAGACGGTGCCCACCACGATCATGAACTGCAGACGCATGCACATGCTAGCGGCTCACTCCAACTGCATCGAGGTCTTCCCTGAGGTCCTGCAGCTCCTCGAGATGAAGGTCACATCACACACACACACACACACACACACACGCACACACGCACACACACACGCACACACACACGCTCACACACACACTCACACACACACACAAGCACACACACACACACACACACACTCACACGCACTCACTCCACGCACACTCACACACACGCACTCTCACACACTCATCCACACACACACACACACCACACACACAGACACACGCACTCACACACACACGCGCTACACACACACTCACACACACACACACACACACATCTCACACACACTCACACACACACACACACACACACACACACACACACACACACACACACACACACACATCACAATCTGAACACACTCTCACACACGGTCACACTTCGGTCACACTGCTTCATTTCTGTAGACAGAAATGTATTTTAGTACAGCAGAACTGTTTACTGTCCCGTGCTGTATGATGTTTAATATGCAGTAATGTAAATTGTTATGGATTTTTTCCATGTGTGTGCATGTAGTGTGTGGATCTGAGCTGTAATGAGCTGAGTGAGATCACTTTACCTGATAGTCTACCTCCTAAACTTCAAGAGCTGGATCTGACGGGAAACCTGCGCCTGAATCTGGACCACAAGACCCTGGAGCAGCTCAAGTAAGAGCACCTTACACTTATGACACATTGTTCTTCTTAAAATGAGTGTTGTCAAACTAACACATTAGTTTAGCATCTTTAATTACAAAAGGGATGCACAACTAAGTTATGAGCCACCGCTTTGTTTTTGACCATGCTTCTGTATATGTGTGCCATTTAATAATACATGACATCTTCTCAGTAACATCCGCTGTTTCCGGATCGACCCGCCCCCTTCCTCGTTCTCAGCCAATGAGGGGGCAGGAGGGCCGGCCGTCTGGAGTCACGGCTTCACCGAAGCCTCGGGCGTCAAAAACAAGTGAGTGTGCTGTAGATGTGTGCGCTCAGAGCTGGTGTGTGTGTGGCGGTCGGTGACCGTGTGTGTGTTGTGCAGACTGTGTGTGGCGGCGCTGTCGGTGAACAGCTTCTGCGGCAGCAGAGAAGCTCTGTACGGCGTGTTTGACGGCGACAGGAACGTGGAGGTGCCGTATTTACTACAGTGCACCATGAACGACATACTGGCCGAGGAGCTTCACAGGACCAAGAGCGAGGAAGACTACATGACCAACACCTTCCTCGTCATGCAGAGGTAATGCACACACAGTTTGTGCGGAGGGCTGGTGTAGAAAAACATTTGATGCATGCTAAATAGAGCAGTTGATTAAACATTCATTTCATGCAATTAATTAAAATGACCAACTCATTTAGCCCAGTTCAGACCTGTCTGTCATCTTACATCGTCTGATGAACATGATGCAGGACGACTGACTGTGTGATGAACAGTTATATGAGCGCAAAAAACACCCTCTTATATTTATATCATATGATATAGTTTAGCAATATCACACCAGCAAGTGCGTTGAATTTCCCCAATCTCTCCACCCTCGCAAATGTCATTTTGATTTGGTACAGCTGTTCAGTAATTGTGATTAATTTAATACTTAAATTCTGCCCTACGTTCCTTTTCAAGAAAATGCTCTACTGTATGAATGAATGAATGAACAAATGAACTCGACGGAGGAACAAGGACTGTGGTGTATAATTGTGTGAAATGTATGATTGACCAAGCAATAGGTTGCAGCAGTTTGTCTTTCGACTACACAACCGCGATGGGACCGAGCTCGAATAGCATCAGTGACTTGTTATAGCACAAAATCGCTGTCAATCAAAAGTAGACGCAGTCTTTCGACAGACCCTCCAATCAGCACGCTGAAGCCCGGAGACCCGCCCACTCCTGAGCGTCCATGGGCGGGGCATAATCGCAGTGTTTATCCAATGACCATCTAGTTTCAAAGCAGTCAATAGACGCTCGGCTTCAATGGAGAAATGCAGTGTGACGCTACGTGAATGTATGAGAGCCGACCTGATATATGTAGCTGATTCAACTCGTCTTCCAGGTCAACGAATGCAGTTTTAGTCAATACAATGTTAACACAATAGTACATATTTAACCATTAATGTTTTGGCATTATAGGGGAAGCCGAGCTTCCCTTGCAGTCTTAAAGAAACTGATACTTAACTATGTTTCGGGGAAACACGCATTAGCAATAAAGTACAGTTAAGGTGCATCTTAAGAACGACGCAGCGTTTATAATGTTTCAGGAAACGCAGTCCTGCTAAGTTTCTGAATGATTCGGCTGTTTGAACGAATTGAGTGAATGATTCAATGACTTGCAAACACCTTCTGGCGCTTTTAGTTTCATATATGTTAGTTAATTTTTTTAGTTTCATATTTAAGAATCCCATTAATATCATTATATGTGCAATGTTGAATTAATATATTTCTTCTAAAGCAAATTTCTGTAATATTTATTCAATGCATTTTTAATCTAACACCCATTTTTATGTAAATTTACATGTGATTAATTTATCAGAACATCATGTAAGTAATTAGATTAATATTTTTAATGACTGTCCGTTGGCTCTGGGTTAAACAGGAAGTTGGGCACCGCGGGGCAGAAGCTGGGCGGCTCGGCGGCACTCTGTCACATCCGGCACAACCCCACCGACCCCGCCGGCTGCTTCACCCTCACCGCCGCTAATGTGGGCAAGAGTCAGGCGGTGCTGTGCCGCGACGGCAAGGCGCTCCCGCTGTCACTGCTGCACAACATCAGCATCGAGGAGGAATACAACCGCGTGCAGCAGCATAAAGCCATCATCACGGAGGTACCAGAAACACTTCCCCCTGGCACTGAGGTCAACATGAGACGAACATTCGTTTCACTTTGTGCCTGATCTGATTGTGTGCACTTTATAAAACTTCAACTATGAGTTAATAGCGGTTTAGGCTGCCTTTCTGGGATTTCACCAGTAGTTAATGCAGTAAATATGCTGTTTAAACAACACTAGATTAGGGCTGTCAAAATGGCTGAAAAACTTAATTTTGTACTTAAATATTAGCAATATTCTAATTTAAATGCATAATTTCTGTTAGACGGAAAAAATCTTTCTCCTGAGGGCGCTTGGAGAAAAATATTACTAATGCACGTCTCTTCAAAGCGCATAATGTTTATTAAAAATATATAATTACTTAAGTTGCGTAAACAATTAGAAACTAAACCGCATCATATATGTATAGTTTAATACACAAAGGACCGAAAACCAATCACAAAGAGTACAAAGGTATTTAGTTTAAATTCACGAATATTAAAAATTCGATAATTTTATTTGACAGCCCTAATTTAGATTGGAAAACAATATTAGTATTGTGATACGTGGAGGCTTGCGTTCAGCTCTGACTCTATTATTATATGAAACGTCCATTTTTCATCACATTATAGACCCATCCTACAGTTTAATAAGTTAAAGTGAATCACATTAATTGACATCTCATGTTGACTTTCAGGTGAATTCTGCTTGTCTTTTGCTATTATAGAAGTTAAGCGGATCGTTCACCCCCCAAAAAAAATTATTGTGCATATTTGAAGAATATTTCAGCCAATGGGGTCCAACAGTTTCGGCTCCAAAAGTAGTCCTCACAACTCTTCTGAAGCAACAGTCACTTCGTATGATGGAGCATAGTTTAAGTTATTCGCTCTCAAACTTCCTGAAATAAATGACTAATATTAATCAAATTTCGACTTCAAACCATAGACCTGGAGCAAAACCAATTTTAAACACTGTAGAAAATATTTTTTTGTGAATAAAATAGATAATTAGAGTGTGTTTTACAAGATAATACTATTTCAGTCTTTGCACTAAAAATGTCATGTTTAATTTAATGTGTTACATATCATTTATTTGTCATTATTTGTGAAATTTACTAGAAAATTATTTTTTTCCAGTGTAGTATGTTTATCTTGGACCTCAGTGACTGTTTGTTTACAGCTGAACTATTCTTCAAATCGGCTTTTGCTTCACAATACAGGTTTAGGGCTGAGGTGAACATCCCTTTAAAGGGGTCATGACATGGATTTTAAAATGTTTATTGAGGTTTACTTAGTGTTAATAAAGTTTGCACACAAAAAAAAGTGGAAAAATGATTTTCAACCCTCATTCTGACCCTCTCTCTAAAACGAGCTGTCTTAAGGGGCGTGTCCTTTAAGGCTCGTCAGGAATCAGCCACTGTTATGATTGGCTAAGGTCACTGCATAGGAAACCGCATCAATGCCCCCTCACTATTGCATTTGAGTGTTTTGACAACATGAGCTAAATAAAATGGTAATTTCCAGAAAAAGCAATATGAAATCCTTTACTTACAGTGTGTGATGCAGCTGCAATCAAGTCTAGTACCGCTTCATCTTTCAACAAATGATTCTTTGTGACTCTCCATTTGTCAATTTCTTGCTCTGGAGGCGGAGTTTATGCAAACGACTGACGTCAGGTGACGGCAGCTTGCCCCTCAGATCAAAAACGAGATGTTTTCTGAGGGTTTTATTGATGATGAGGACATTTTAAGTTATGAAACTTGCTATTGTATCACACTATGTCCTAACTACGACGCCGCGACACGCTATAAAAGGTATATTTTTCCATGTTAATGGTTTCGTTGCGAGTGCAGTGCACTTCCAGAGAGAGCCCGCCCACACATGCTTTTGATTGGCTGTGATATTTGATTGATTCTGTCGTGTCACGTCTGGTGTGGACGGCCAAATTGCTTGTCGCTGGAATCTTGTCACATCTTGTGTAGTTAGGACACTTGTAAGAGAGAGTTCACCCAAAAATTTAAATTCTGTCGTTAATTACTCACCCTCATGTCGTTCCAAACCCGTAAGACATTCGTTCATCTTCGGAACACAAATTAAGATATTTGTTATGGAGTCTGAGAGTTCTCTGACCCTCCATAGACAGCAATGATATTACCACAATCAATGCAGAGAAACATAGCAAGGACATCAGTAAAATACTCCATGTGACGTCAGGGTTTCAACCATAATTTTCCAAAGCTTCAAGAATACATTTGTGCGCAAAGAAAACAATAATACTTTCTACTGACTGTAATCAACGTTGTTTGCATTCAGTAGAGACAGTGTGTGCATGCTGAGCATTAACAATGCTCATTATGTTGATTACGTTCTGGGGTACTCTCCAAAATGCCGGAAGACTTGGCTGAATACATTTATATTGTTTTCTTTCCACACAAAAAGTATTCTCGTAGCTTCGTAAAATTACGGTTGAATGCCTGATGTTACATGGACTATTTTACTGATGTCCTTGCTACGTTTCTCTGCATTGATTGCGGTAATATCATTGCTGTCTATGGAGGGTCAGAGAACTCTCAGATTCCATAAAAATATCTTAATTTGTGTTCCGAAGATGAACGAAGGTCTTATGAGGGTGAGTAATTAATGTTTCATGTCATGACCCCTTTAACTCACATTAACTTAGTCTTTGAATGTTATTGTTGTATTAGAATAACAATTACTGACCACTATGTATGCCACTACGGCAAATTCCCCTCCAACAGGACAACAAAGTGAACGGTGTTACTGACTCCACACGCATCATGGGCTATTCGTTCCTCTACCCGGCAGTCTTGCCTCGCCCGTACGTCACCACGCTCCCGCTGACCCCCAGAGATGAGTTCTTCATCCTGGGCAGCAGAGGTCTGTTCGAAGTCTTGGACCCTAGCGAGGCGGTGGAAGCCATACGGAAGGTGCCTGACGCGCTGGCAGCCGCTAAGAAGCTGTGCACGCTGGCGCAGTCTTACGGTTGCACCGACAGCCTCTGCGCCGTGGTGGTGCAGCTCAATGTAGCAGAAGATTGCTGTTGCTGCTGCTGTGCCGAGCCCGGCTCCGGAAACACGCATGCGCCTCCGAGCCCCGGGCCTGGGCTGTTCCCGGCCTCCTCCGCCGCTGTGCCACCGTCCTCCTGCAGCGAGATCAGCTCCGAGGTCAGTGCGTCCGAGATGAGCTCTGAAGTGGGATCCACCGCATCCTCGGATGATCCCCCACTCCTGCTGCAGGAGACCCAGCTCCACCTTCATCCACAGAGCCACCCTAACCCACGCCTCCCCTGCTGCTCGCTCCACCTTGCTCCCAACTCCGGAAGCTCCTTCCAGAGGCAGCTGTCCAGCGCCACCTTCTCCAGTGCGCTCTCGGACAATGGCTTGGACAGCGAGGATGAGGAGCCCATCGCAGGAGTCTTCTCCAATGGCAGTCAGGTGGAAGTGGAGGCTGATGTCCACTGTCTGCTACCTTTGCCTCCTCCACCTCCACCCTCCACTCCAGAAACCCCGGAGAAGCTTGCGGAGGAGGCCGGGAACCTTGCGGAAGCGGATGCTTGGAGCAAGACCTTGGAGAAGCGGAAGGGAAACGGCTCGGTGGCGGCGCAGGAGCAGAGCCACAACTTGATTGAAGTGGCGACTGAAGCTCCTTCTAAGAAACCTGGGGGTTACTTCACGGCGCCCGCTCAACCTGACCCAGACGACCAGTTCATCATCCCTCCGGAGCTGGAGGAGGAGGTTAAGGAGATCATGAAACAACATCAGCAGGACCAACAGAAGCCGGCCAAGAGCGAGCGACCTGCGGACTACTACGACACACCGCTCTGAAGTCGCTGCATTCTGTCGACATCTACTCAGCCTGATGACTTTAATCCAGTTCTTGAAAGTGTAGTCTATCACCCAATGCTAAAGTCTTTCTTGCATTAATGCTGCAAGAATCAGAAACACTTGCAATGACATGAGGCTGAGTAAATGAAGACAGAATGCACTTAATACAGAGGAGTATCTTCTGCTCACAGCTTCACTGACCTATGGTGCCACTCCCTGCAAAATCTACCAGGATCTCAACCAATCCTCCAACGGCAGTCGGGTGGAAGTGGAGGCTGATGTCCACTGTCTGCTCCCTTCGCCTCCTTCACCTCCACCCTGCACCCAAGAAACCCCGGAGAAGCTTCCAGAGGAGACCGGGAACGGATGCATGGAGCAAGACCTTGGAGAAGCGGAAGGGAAACAGCTCAATCGCACCGCAGGAGCAGAGCCACAACTTGACTGAGGTGGCGACTGAATCTCCTTCTAAGAAACCTGGGGGTTACTTCACGGCGCCAGCTCAACCCGGCCCAGACGACCAGTTCATCATCCCTCCAGAGCTGGAAGAGGAGGTGAAGGAGATCATGAAACAACATCAGCAGGACCAACAGAAGCCGGCCAAGAGCGAGCGACCTGCGGACTACTACGACACACCGCTCTGAAGGAGTCGCTGCATTCTGTCGACATCTACTCAGCCTGATCTTGTTGACTTTAATCCACACTTCTTGAACGTAGAGCTGTCGATTTGAACTAGTCAACTTAAAAACATAACTACAACATGATTCAAGTAACATTCACTTTCTTACAAACTTGCAAAACCATTCATTTAAAGAAAGTTCTTCTTTTCAACTCAAAATAGATCAAGGCAATTCAAATCAGGGCTGTCAAAATGGCTGAAAAGCTAAATTTGAATTTTGTACTTAAATATGATCAATATTTGAAGTATATTCACATTTAAAAGGAATAATTTAAGTTGGGGGGGGGGCTTTTGGCTTCTCTCCTGAGGGCGCATTGAGCAAAATATTACTAATGCACGTTTATTCAAAGCAATAAAATAACATGACTGTGAAAAAAGTGCATAATTAAAAAAAAAAATGTTTAAGCTAAATATAATTATTTGTGTAAAAAATTAGAAACAAAACAGCATCATGAATGTATGTTTAACACAAAGGGCTGAAAGCCACTCACATAGTACTTTTTCTATTTAAAAACATGATGTTGTGATAAGGCCAAAAAAATGCTTGAATGCCTCGAGACATGTTTTTTAAAAGTTAAACTTACATTAATTTTACATGGCTTTCTAAACATGCAGCTCTCTTGTGCGAGACGCGGGTGCAACTGTGATTGGTGTGCCTATAGAAAAATATGCGTTCTGTGAACGGCTATGTTTCAGTTTTGACGTAAACAATACCTTCTCTGTATTGCTGTTTGCTTTTTCCGCAATATTTTGAATGAACAACGTAGAAGCGCTGCATCTAGTGTGTTCAGCTGGATAGGCTAACAAAAGCATTAAAATGCAACGACACCTACATCGTCATCGCATCTCGTGCATCTCTTACATTTTTATTTTAAATTTGATGAATATTCAAATTTTATTTGACAGCCCTAATTCAAATTAAAATGATTCAAAGTATATCAGTGTTAGTAGGCGATTATTAACAGTAATATTAGCAGCTTTCAGTCTGTCAACATCATGCAAACATCAAATATCAGGCGTGAAGTAGTAGTCCTGCACAGGTTTCTGCTTTCCCAGTGTTTTTCTATGTAGACATGTGCGCGACGGACGCGTTTGACCTTTGCGTTCGTGTATTTTACAGCGAATTGGTGCTCTAAATATGTGGCGCTCGAGTTAAAAAGTTCAACTCGCATCTCATAACCTTGTTTTTCCTGTTGCACTGCATTATCTCGTGTTTTTCAGTGCATAAACGCATTCTGCGTGAATATCTGCGATATGTTGTACGTTACACTCCTTCAAAGTGCACGACACACGTTGGTGCTTTATAAGCTGCTTCGTCATGCGCTCATCAGCTGTTAGCATTGACACATTGTCAGTGTGTCTAATTGTAACATTTGCTAATGTTTTTATTAAAAACTGTGATTCCTCATAAAATCGTGGCAAAACATTACATTTTAATTAATTGATGAATTCAGAAAAATCACCCATTCTTTCGCCAAAAACGAAAGCCTTTCTTGCACAAATGCCGCTATTTTGGAGTGAATGAGAAACACATGCAACAACATGAGGCTAAGTAAATGAAGACTGAATCTGGAGTATCTTCTGCAGTCAACTAATATGAAGCTGTCGACGCCACTTTCCACAAAATCCACCTGGATCTCAACCAATCCCTTTAAGAGAAGACCAGCGCGACCGCGCCTCGCCGTTAAAGCGTTTCACTAGAGCTTGAAGAGCAGTTCACTACTGATCATTGACTGTTTCACTTTTATTTACCTTAAACCGACACCTATATAATTCAACACTAGTATTGCGATGTTAACTGTCATGACCAATGACGAGACTCTGGACATTTTGATTTCGTTTTTTTAGTTACCATATCTTTTTATGCGAGAGAAGCTACAACAGACTTTAAGTTGATTTAAAATCAGAATATTGCGTTGACGTCGATTGTGTTGTACGGTACACACTAGTAATACCATGTTTAACTGTTGTAGATAGGGCACTTAAAGTAATACTGTATCTCTTCAGTAAATCAAGGCTGTATAAAAACTAGAAATTTAGTGGAAATTTGAAAGACTAACTCCTAGGAGTTGCTTACACTTTTATGGTGACTTCGTCACTTTTTACTAATCTTCTCTGCGAGAAATTGTGATTTTTTTTTTCTTTTCCTCTTTCCAATGATTGTAAATAAGAAGAATATTGTATACCAATACTTTTTAAGGGAACTGTGTGTCTAGAAGATGACCCTTTATGCATAAATGCCAATAGATGTATATGTACCAGAAGCAGATACACACACCACCTGTAAACGTACTGTGCTTTTGCCCAGTGCTGTCGTCACTTGCTGATCAATGAGCCACACACACACACACACACACACATCCACTCCTCACACCAGCATAAGTCAAGTCCTGTCAAGTCCTGTAATGCAAAACAGTCTATCTGTATGGAAGTATACTCAAACCAACACACAAACAGTTCCTGGTTTTGTTATAATAAATCTTAAATTTATGACTCTAAAGTAGCTTTTCTTGTGGTGCTTTCTGGTGTGAGTGTTTATTAGCTGTGTATTTCAACGCCAAAATTTGTAATTTTCTCTTATCCCAGTTTAGCAGAGGTGAGTGCTCTATAATTATGAGGACATTTCATCTTTATGCATTGAGATCAATTTCATGTGATGCATTTTTTAAAGATATCACAATATCATTATTGTTGTTTTTTATATAAAATACATTCTAAATGAAACATTGACTAATAAAGTGTTTTAAGTTATATATCTTTGATATTTAGCTTTTGTCCATGGTAAAATTCAGTTGCAAGAAGCCGAAAATATTATAATGACCTACATTAAGTAGAATGTTTTGCATGTTTCTAATAAACGTGTTTATATACAGTATATAGTATAATTGCACTAAAAATGGCAAAGCACAGATTGTTTAATTTACTCAGTCATGTTATCTACACAACAAAATGTGGTTTCTATTCTAAAAACTTGACAATTAGATTGTAAATGATGTAGGACAAATATGAACCTATCAAGTTCTTGAAAATAATTTTTAATCTTAACATAAAGCCCGAATTCTGGAAATGTTGGGACGTTTTTTTTTATTTTAATAAAATTAAAACTAAAAGACTTTCAAATCACATGAGCCAATATCTTATTCACAATAGAACATAGAGAACATAACAAGTGTTTAAACTGAGAATGAGCTCATTTCAAATTTGATGCCTGCTACAGGTCTCTAAATAGTTGGGATGGGGCATGTTTACCGTGGTGTAGCATCTACTCTTCTTTTCAAAACAGTTTGAAGACGTCTGGGCATCGAGGTTATGAGTTTCTTGAGTGCTGGAATTTGGTCCCATTCTTGCCTGATATAGGGTTCCAGCTGCTGAAGAGTTTGTGGTCGTCTTAGACATATTTTAGTTTAATGATACACCAAATGTTCTCTATAGGTGAAAGATCTGGACCGCAGGCCAATTCAGCACCCGGACTCTTCTACTACGAAGCCATGCTGTTGTAATAGCTGCAGTATGTGGTTTTGCATTGTCCTGCTGAAATCACATCCTCTGAGGGGAGCATATTGTGCTCAAAACCCTTTATATACCTTTCTATACACGTCCTCTAGAGGGGAGCATATGTTGCTCTAAAACCTTTATATACCTTTCAGCATTCATAGTGTCTTCCAAAACATGAAAGCTGCCCATACCGTATGCACCCCCATACCATCAGAGATACTGACATTACTAAATGGGCCCAGGAATACTTCCAGAAACCACTGTTGGTAAACACAATCCGCCGTGCCATCTGCAGATGCCAACTAAAGCTCTATCATGCATAAAGGAAGCCATATATGAACATGGTCCAGAAGCGTCGTCATGTCCTATGGGCCAAGGGTAATTTAAAATGGACTATTTCAAAGTGGAAAAGTGTTCTGTGGTCAGAAGCGTCCAAATTTTACATTGTTGAAAATCACGGACGCCGTGTCCTCCGGGGTAAAGAGGAGGGAGACCTTACAGCGTGTCATCAGCATTCAGTTCAAAAGCCAGAATGGTATGATGGTATGGGGGTGCGTAAGTGCATACGGTCTGGGCAGCTTGCATGTCTTGGAAGGCACTATGAATGCTGAAAGGTATATAAAGGTTTAGTTCCTGTGGCTCAGTGGTAGAGCATTGCGTTAGCAATGCAAAAGGTTGTGGGTTCAATTCCCAGTGAACACACATACGGAACAATTCATAAATGTATTATTAATATCTAAATAAAGAAAATACAGTTTCCGTAGAAATAAACTCTTCAAATATGCCTATTCAGCTTGTGTTGAAATATGAATGGTTAAATTGTAACAACAAATTGGGTCGAACGTTACAAAATGTTCACTTTTTTAGAATGTTTCCGGCAACAACAAAAAAAGTGTGATTGGTTTTCCGTTATAAACATTTTAAAAGCATTAAATCAAAGGTGATTTGAAATGACAGAAAATTGTACTAATATCTTTCCCTTAAAGTGGTGTGGTGTATCACTGATTTCATGAGTTCCGCATGCTGTCAGGAATGCCATGGAAAAATAAATAAAATAAGTAAACGCGGATAAACTTGCTAGCTATACTAATGTAACCCTGTTACTAGAAAAATAGTTTTTTTTGTGTTAATTGTATGTATTTTGTACTATGTGTTGTTTCTTTAAGAGACTCGCTTACACAGGGAGTTCGGTTGAAACGCACTTGGTCGAGCGTGTGCTTAACAGCATGTTTGTGTGTTGCTGTTATCACCTGGGTTAAATAACAGTATCTAAGTTCATTCCTCCAGTCAGAAGGGAGAGGGGGCGGGACTTAGAAAATAGTGAGGAAGATTGAAGGTGAGTCGAGAGAGAGAGACTCAAGAGAAGCAGGATATCGTCCGGATAACCGGGAATTTTAGGCCATAACATCCTAAACGGTTCCAGCGATAATCCTAGAAGTCGATGCAAGAAACAGGGTTTTAAGCCATAAAACCTAAACGTTTCTTAATTACAGTTAGCAGTCTCGTGCCTTTATGGAGTGGAAGGATGATGCATGATGTCAATACGAGAAACACAGGATTTTAGACCATACAATCTTTTATTGTTTCTATCGATATTCATGTTCCCATTGGTCTAAGGGTATTACTCGTGTTTTTAGAAAGACCAGAAGTGAGAAGGATTATAAGGATTCGTGATTTCGTATGATTCGTGGAGTGTACGCTGTTTATTTAAAGTTTTGAGTTCAACGTATGTTATGTGATCAGCCTTGGGACTTTTTCTGAAAACCGTTCGAGTAACAGTGATCTGACAGTTTATCGCTTGAAGTATACCGGCACGAGATGGATGAAGAACGCCACCAGATAGCCCTGTGAGTACCGTGAGCTCATCAGGTCCTCTGGCATCGCGGGACGTCGCGTGTCAACAGACGAACTGAATCAACTTGCACCTACAAATTCGCTCACATCGGATCATTGAGGTAACTCAGACGTTATTTTGTTTTGCTCGGCTGAGTGAAGGGACCTTTGTTTTGTTACTGGCCCCAACGATCACTAGCAGCAAATCAGGCCTGCAACGGGGTGGGTCCTTAAAGGGATTTGTGTGTATGAGTGAGGGTGAATGTGGATACACATATTTGTTCATTTGACCGGTCTTAAAAGAGTATTTCATTTCAAGTTTCTATTCTGAGTGGAGTTGGTACTATTAACGTTATATTTGTGAAAGTGTCATGTGCAGAAGAACACAAATGTATTAGTTTGAATTGCTGAGATAATAATTGGTGAGATAATTGGAAGTGTAAGACAGAGAAGGGGATAAAGTAAGAGCCTGTTAGTTGAAAGAAAACTGTGTAAGAGAAATACATTAGTTTATTTAGAAGCATAAAAGACAGACAACAGGTTGCATTAATCTATTTATGGGTGTATTTTTTGGTTTGTATTTCTCTCCTTTTTGTTTTTTAATTAATTTGTTGTTAAAAATATACATCTACACCATTCATATAATTTGCCTATTTAATTAATGTCAATACATTTTTGAAGTCACTCACTTAATTGTGTAGTGTGGTGTGTTCCATTGCTGGGGTTGAATTGTATAGTGAGTACGTGAAGTCAACAAGTAATCAATTAGAAAATAAACTTCCATCAGAAGACAGTTAAACAAAGGATCATTTAGAATTTCGAACTCAGGCCCTTATCCGTCCAGAGGTAAATTGGTAATTTATTCTCGTCACGATGGAAGCCATGAATAAGGTAAGTGAGGATATTTAATAGCCCACTGTGCCATCTAATAATATTATTTATTATTAATACACAATGTTGGGAATAACTAGTTATATGTAAGGGAATGACAAATTAATTACAAAATAAATGTAGCTGTAATCTGTTACAATTACTGAGAAAATGTGTAATTAAATTACAGTTGCTTATTAAAATTTAAAGGATTACAAAAGGGGGGTTACAAATTAATATTTTCACACACATACAGATTTAATTTATTTATTTCCCAAATTGCATTGACTGCTCTAAAATGTGAGACACAAATGTTTCAGGAGTTTACGACAGAATAGGACACATGCTTATTTAACCCTTTCCCTGCCGAACACAGAATTTTCCAGGTTTTTCTGTGTTTCCACTGTTATATGCTAGGGGGCGCTATTATGCATCTCCTGAATGAGTCTAGAATCACTCGATCAAAAACACAGACGAGGAAGATGCAGAAACCAGCAATCTCATATGTAAGCATATGCATATGAAAAATAATGCAATCATCAACACTAACCAGAGCCCGATCCTCCCTATACGCAGAATACACAAGCTGCATAGGGCCACCGAAACACCAGGGGCCCCTTGCTCTCAAAGATGATTTAAATTTAGTTTTGTTTTGTTAATTTGGCCAGCGGCTATGAAAACATGAATTATAATTTATTGTAATGCGGCGCTGACGCCCTTTCTATGTGAAAAACAGTCAAATCATTAATGTGCATTTCGTAAAGTCTTCTTGCTCGAGACTAAAAACGGATTGAACATAGCGAGCCGCGAAGAGACATGTTTCTCGAGCCGAGACGAAGTTGAAACACAGACAAATGCATCCCGCGACAAATGCTCTCCCCCCCCGGTGACACAGTTTTGCGTAGGGGCCCCTAGAAGTCTAGGATCGGCTCTGACACTAACTACAAAATAAATGAAAACTGCCTAATGTCACAGAGTGAAATGTTGATCAGAAAGAGCATTGAGATACTGATGGAAGCCATCTGCTGAATCTTTATTTTGATAATATCACTGAATATGATCCAGATTAGATCCTAAGAGGATGAGAAGGATGTGAGCTTCTCAGTTACCCTTAAGTTTTGTGCTTGATTTTCCATTCAACCAAGGATCCTCGAATCTCAGCAGATCTCTTTCTTAGCTCTTTTCCCTTTCTACCTTGGAAGAAACTCCCAATTACCACCGAGCCAGAATAACATCTGTATGAGTTCATCACCCTTCAAACCCAGAAGAGCTCCAACACCACCAAACCTTCAAACCATCAGAACTTTCATCTGAGACTCCAATCCAGGCACTCATTCAACGACCAAAGGCAAAGCAAGTATCGTACATTTACCTAAATGAAACAGAGGTTTAGTATAGGTTATAGACCCCGTTATAAACGGCACTGATGGTCTTAATCAGGTGGATAACTGACTCATTTCATAGCTTCATTCTCTGGTTTCCTGAGGGTTTCATCCATCAACTCTCATTTGCCCTTTCCCCATGTATGGTTGATTGTATGTTTGTTTGTTAGACTAGTTTGCATTAGTGTTTATAG
>CM049805.1:19476580-19566367 GCA_027422405.1 Ptychobarbus kaznakovi
TTTTCTTCTAAGATAGATATGATGGATGATTTCTATATGATAACTCAGGAGGACCTGGAAGATATTAAAGAGTCCATATCTACTCAAGATCTCCCAACAGCAGTAAACACGATCAAAGAATTCCTTGAAAAACAGGATCTTGTAGAGCTTAACGTTGGTGTGACGGGGGAGTCCGGTTCTGGAAAGTCCACGTTTGTCAATGCATTCAGGGGTTTAGGGGATGAAGAAGAGGGCTCTGCTCCAACTGGCCCTGTAGAAACTACTATGAAGCCTGAAGCTTATCTTCACCCAAAATACAATAATGTGAAAGTGTGGGATCTTCCTGGCATTGGAACACCAAGCTTCAAAGCCGATGAGTACCTTAAACTGGTTGAGTTTGAACGCTATGATTTTTTCATCATCATCGCTTCAGAACGGTTCAGAGAATGCCACACTCAGCTGGCCAAAGAGATCACGAGAATGGGGAAAAAGTTTTATTTTGTTCGTTCCAAGATTGACTCAGTCATTGATGCTGAGAAGGGAAGAAGAAGAGCTTTGACCAGAAAAGGACACTGGATATCATCCGAGAGGATTGTAAAAAAGGTTAGTTATTCAGTTCATATGACAATGTATTTTTTTATTGTAACTTTTTTATTAGATACAATAATTACAATATTTTATAGTTTTTCTACTTATTTAATGATGCCCTTTCCTGTTTCTGTCTAGGTCTGACAGACATTATAAAGGATCCTGTTGTGTTTTTGATCTCTAGCTTTGAGCTCGGCAAATATGATTTAAATCTGCTGCAGGAGAGAATGGAGCAAGAGCTTCCACAGCATAAGAGACGTGTGCTGATGTTGGCTTTGCCGAATATCACACTGGAGATCAATGATAAAAAGAAGAAAGCTCTAGAGGAAAACATTGGAAAAGTTGCCTTACTGTCTGCTTTGTTGGCTACAGTCCCTATTCCTGGTCTTTCAGTTTTTGCAGATTTAGCTATTGTTACAAATGAGATTGAAACGTACTACAGTATCTTTGGTCTAGATGATCCATCCCTGCAGAAACTCTGTGAAAGATCTGGGAAGACCATTGAGGAATTCAAAGTCTTATGAAATCCCCACTGAGTGGTGGGATAAACACAGCTTCAATATTATCCTTAGCGGGTGCTGCATCCCTGTTTGTGGCTGAAAATACAGTTGAGTATGCTGTGAGTCTCATACCCTTGCTTGGCAGTGTGGTGGCCGGAGGAATGTCCTATATGACAGTCTCATCAATGCTGAAGAAAGCTCTGAATGACATAGCAGAAGATGCCAGAAACGTGCTGATGGCTTCAGTGCAGACTGAAGTGTAAACACAGAATATGGCATAGAAATTAGTAGTAGCTGCTTTGATTCAAACTTACAGCAAACTTCTGTTAGTTCACTAAATGTAATCTTGCATTTATTTTGACTTGTTTCTTTTTTTAATTTCTTTAACTGAAATGTACTTTCCCCTTGGAGAAAAAAATGCAGCATCATAATCTCTGTTGCTACACTCATGATATATTACATTAAAAACATTGATCACTTTGGGATGAGTGTTGTATTCAGTTCCTTCTCTTAAAATGATATAGGCCAAACTTTTGACTATAGTTTAAGTTTGATGCAATTTGAGGAACATTACTCACAGCGCTTGTTTTGCTCATGAGTCCAAGATAGAGATCAGAACAGATGTTGGATTTACATGGACACGTCTTCTCATGTCACAGGCTTTAACAAATTAACTTGGTCATTTACTTGCAGTTCTCTGGAATAAGTGATTATACATGCCAGTTTATTGAATAGCAGGAAAATCCAACATAATTTAGGAAATCAAAATCTGTAGCCAGACCAAGATCTGTAGCCAGACCACTGCTTTTGGTTCATGTCTTTGGTATGTTCTGTATGTTAATATGGATCTGTTTCACTTGATATCTTCAGAGGTGCTACCACAGATGATCATAACAGATTGATATAATGTCAAATTGATGTATTTTTCTTCTTCTCACTAACATTAAGATATGAAATTGAATACAATGCCAACAACAAATATAACTACAGAAGGTTAGATGATTGTCTTAAAAGTTCATAGATATTGCCATGAGTTTATACTGCTGTTAATACTTTCTCTAACCAGCGGATGTGATGAGAACAGTTTTCTGGTTTGGTGACATTCAACATATAGGGTGAAGTCAGCTAAAATGGGCCAAATTAGGTTGGAGCATCATATCTTTTAAAATTTTTACAGAAAATCACAATAACTAATCTTGCATTGGTGCTTCAACACATGCAACAATAGTTCCCTATCTGTCGGTCACTACGAGTTATGTCATGACGACATAGGGGATTTACCTGGAAGCCCCAATCATCTCTGACTTTAAGAGAAAACATCAATTAAATTGGCTAGGGGATTTTGCATACCTGAGCCACTCCCCATTCATACGGTTATAAAAGGACGACAGAGCAATCCACTCATTAAATTTTTTGCTTCGAGCCAGTGGATGAGAAATGTGCCGAACTCCACAAGCCTTTCATCTCTTAATTGTTCCATAGTTCGTCACGTGCTGTCAGCGAGTTCCTCTGCAGCGATTCCCTGGGCACTTCAACTAAAAGAGCAAATTCTAAAGAGCAAATCACAGACGGTCGCGTCTTTTTCAAGATGCTGTTCCGTCCGTGGGTTCCTTCTGGGCGTCCCGTTTCCTGTCCGCGGATGACGGAACACGATCGTTTTCTTCAGTGTCTGGGCTTCCAACACGCTGAAGAGGCGTTCGGGGATACTCATGTGCCTGTTGGGGCATATAAGCATGATCAAATGCATCAGCCCCAGGATTAGTTTGAGCAAAATGACTTACATTCAAGTGTCGATCCGCTGACCAGACGTTCATGGTTTGTGTTCGAGGGTCATGCTGTAGTACGGGTCCTCCCCCTCGGGGCTACAGTCCTATGCCTCGGGTCGGGCAATTTACGAACTACTTTGGCTCTAGTCTTGGACCAATCCAGAGACATGTGCGATCACAGGGAATTTGATGTTCCGCATTCATCCAGTTGTGTCAACTGGGAAAAGAGCCAAGCCTCCGTGCAAGAATCGGTGTGGAGTTCTCCGTGAGTATACGCACGCCTCATGGACGAGCATGCAAGCATGCTGAAACTGGGTTCCTTCAGAGGCGGAATGCCACTGCAGAGGCTCCTGCAATATGGCATGTACTCAGGCAGCTCGGGTTGTTCATATGAAACTTAGCACTGGCTCACAGATCCGAGGTCAGGCCCCACGAACACTGAGTGCATCACTCAGCAGTGTCGGCTCCCTCACCCCTGGAGGACCTTTATTCGGGCCCGGGAGGCCCCTAGAACAGGTTCCTGGCATACTGTTGTCACAACAGATGCCTCCAGCACAGGCTGGGCGCTACATGCAACGGGCAGGCAGCCCTCGGGCTCTGGACGGGGCCCCGACTGCTTTGGCATATAAACTGCCTAGAGCTGTGGACAGTGCATTTAGTCTTACGCCAGTTCTGGCCACTGCTGTTGGGAAAGCACGTGCTAGTCCGCACGGACAACACTGCGGCTGTCTCGTACATCAACCGGCTGGGAGGAATACGATCACACCGCATGTCACAGCTCGACTGCCATCTCCTCCTCTGGAATCACACGCAGTTCAAGTCACTGCGCGCTGTCCACATCCCGGGGAAGCTCAATTGTGTGGACAGCACTCTCACAACAGCTCACGTCCCCCGGAGAATGACGACTCCATCCCGAGACGATCCGGATGATCTGGAGTCGATTCGGGGAAGCTCAGGTGGACCTGTTTGCTTCCCACGAGTCCTCCCACTACCAGCTGTATTTTTCCCTGACCGAGGGCCCCCTCGGCACGGACGCACTGGCACACAGCTGGCCTCAGGCTTTACACAAGTATGCGTTTCCCCCAGAGAGCCTACTCGCACAGACACTGTGCAAGCTCAGGGAGGACGAGGAGCAGGTCCTTCTGGTTGCGCCACATTGGCCCAGCCGGACCTGGTTTCCCGAACTCACTTCTCTCGCGATAGCACCTCCCTGGCGCATTCCTCTGAGGAAGGACCTCCTCTCTCAGGGGCTCGGCACCATATGGCACCCGCGTCCAGATCTGTGGAACCTCCATGTGTGGCTCCCGGACGGGACGAGGCAGACTTGAGCAGTCTACCACCAGCAGTGGTAGAGACCATCACTCAGGCTAGAGCTCCTTCTACAAGGCAAACCTAGGCATTGAAGTAGAGTCTGTTCGCGAACTGGTGTTCTTCTCGCCGAGAAGACCCCCGAAGATGTTCGATTGGAGTAGTGCTTTCTTTCCTGCAAGAAAGGTTGGAGCGTAGGCTGTCACCCTCCACCTTGAAAGTGTATGTGGCCGCTATCGCGGCCCAACACGATGCAGTGGACGGCCGGTCCCTGGGAAAGCATGATCTCATCGTGAGGTTCCTGAAGGGTGCCAGGAGGATGAATCCCTCCAGGTCACCCCTTGTGCCCTCTTGGAACCTCTCTATCATCTTGGCTGGACTTCAGAGGGGCCCCTTTGAGCCGCTGGACTCAGTCGAGCTGAAATTCTTGTCTGCTAAGACAGCGCTCACTTCCATCAAAAGGGTCGGGGACCTCAAAGCGTTTTCGGTAAGCAAAGAGTGCCTTGTGTTCAGACCGGCCTACTCTCAAATTGTCTTGAGACCCAGCCTGGATACGTGCCCAAGGTTCCCACCATGCCCTTCCGCGAACAGGTGGTGAACCTGCAAGTACTGCCCTCGGAGGAGGCAGATCCAGCCTTAGCGTTGCTGTGTCCCGTAAGAGCATTGCGCATATATGTGGACCGCACCCGGAGCTTCAGAAGCTCTGAGCAGCTCTTTGTCTGCCACGGAGGTCAGCAGAAAAGGAAGGCTGTCTCCAGACAGAGATTAGCCCACTGGATAGTGGAGGCCGTTGCCTTGGCGTACCAACCTCAAGGCGAGCCGTGCCCCCTGGGGGTGAGGGCTCACGCCATTCGGAGTGTTGCCTCCTCCCATGCGTTGGCGCACGGCGCCTCTCTGGCAGACATCTGCAGAGCTGCGGACTGGGCGACACCGAACACCTTCGCAAGATTCTACAGTCTCAACGTTGACGTTTGAAAAGTTGTTGGCCTAATGGATAGAGCGTTAGACTTGAAACTCGAGGTAACCCAAGGTTGTGGGTTCGAATCCCGGCTCCGACAGGAAGTCCACGACTGCTCCCCGGGCGCTGCACAGTCGGCTGCCCACTGCTCCAAGTGTGTGCACTTGGATGGGTTAAATGCAGAGAACACATTTCACTCCTCATTATACTCTGTATAATTGTGTATGTGACAAATAAAGCTCATACGAGCTTAATTTGTTGTTTGTATGTTGAGCCAGTCCTCTTCCCGTGTGTTGGGTAACAGGTAATGGGCGGGAAGAACTGGCCAGTGTCACACTTGCTGCGCCATTCCCCCTCACACGGAAATACGAGCACCTTTCTCTCCTCCAGTTCAGTTCCCCAGACGGTGAACCCTGGTGGAATCCTCCAAGCACCCCGTAGTCAGACTGGGCGGAGCAGTCTGACGCCAGCCCCAGTACTGGTGAAAGCTCGCCCAGGTCTCCGGTCAGCCCTGTACTGGGCAGGTGTCCCGTATGGCCTGATTCCCCTTTGGGTAATCCCATATGTGTATTCTTCCACAGTAAGCTTTTCCCTCATGGTAAACCCTGTCTTCTCTTTGACAGAGCTCTCTGACAGGTTCTGCTGGCAGCCCTCCTCCTACACCTAGGTAGGATCTGCCCCAGAGTCCAGTCGAATGCCCCAAGCCTGGGCCAGTCCATATCAGTGTCTCCACATGTTACCTCCCTTCAGGCAGGATGTGGCCTCCGTAGCGCCCTTCTCCGGAGCTTCCCTGCCGTTACTGCCAAGCTGTAACAACAAATAGGAAAGACTTGAAGCCGTCTTTTCACTGAAGGTTGAAATCCCTTCCGATTCCATGGGGAAAGGAACAGCGGCTTGGCTATCTACAGCAGCGATGTACTCGATGGTCCCTGCGGGCACCAAGGTTAGCGAATTTGCGCTGGGGCAGTGGGAAGGTTGCAACCTCTTGCATGGCATTTGTCCGTCACGTGCTCGCTTGTCAACATCTGCATGCTACGAGGTTGTGATGGGGTTCCCTGATGGAGGGAACGGAGACGTTATGTCCACATGCCACAATCTTGAACCATCGCTGGTTGCCAGGGACTCGTTCTCGGCTCCTCAGCATAAAACCTAATCAGTGGATGCACCTGTCGCCCTTTTATACCCGTATGCACGGGGACTGGCTCAGGTATGCAAAATCCACTAGCCAATTTCATTGGCGTTTTCTCTTTAGTCAGAGATGATTGGGGCTTCCAGGTAAATCCCCTATGTCCTCATGATATAAAGTCTCCGTTCCCTCCATCAGGGAACAGGGGTTACGTACATAACCAAGACGTTTTTATTGGTCTGAGTTTTTAAGGCGGGGCAGAGTGTTACAAGAAGCTCGTCAGACATAGACAATTTCATTAATCACTAATTAGGTACTAAAGCTATTATAAGTTACCTTATCAACAAAGCAAAGGTTTATGACCAATGTTTTGACATGCTCTTTCAAACAAAAAAGTTTAATTTATAAAATAAACCTTTATTTTAGCGAAAAGGGTCATTTTAGGTAGAAATGGCTGGTTAAGTTAAATTGGGCCAACATTTTTAGCTAAAATGGGCTGCACACACACACACACACACACTTTTACACCTAAATTGAGGGTGGAAATAGGTTTATTGTCCTACTGTAGATATGTATCCATACAAAATCTTTACAGTCTTCAAACAAATACAAGCATACATGCACACAAAATACACCAATGCACAGAAACACACACATATACAAGATGATCAGTTCCTTCATTATGCATTATTTAACTAAATAGAAAGTTTAATTAATATTTATTTATGGTGTTGCTATGGCACACTAAAGACAACATTATCAATTTACTGTTAAAAAATAAACTGATTTAAGATTAAATTACCTGTGTTGTTCTCTTTTATATTGGCCCATTTTACCTGAATGCTGTGCCGTGGCTCAAAAAGGTACATGCCGATACTCTAACTCCAATCATTCAAAAACGTTTATACTTTTCCACATTTAAAAAATATAAATATCTTTAAGAAACCATGCTAATTTATAAGAACATCATTATATCTCATGCATAGCTTATTTGATGGTATTATAAGTAATTTACCAAAACGTGGCCCATTTTAGCTGACGTCACCCCATGCCCCATATCCTTAAAACAACTGCAGTCAAAACTGGTCAACACACAACAAAGATGTGAACAAAGACTTACATTTACAGTAGACAGTAAATTGCATTTGAAACAATTCAATTAAAGTTATTGTATTTGATGTTATTTCAATTGAGGAGGAAACATACAGCCTCCGTTGTTAAAACAGTGTTTGACAACTGTATTAAAACTAATTCTGCACGTGTCACTGTTGTCAACTGATTGGACTCTCTTCACATAACCAGGTTTTTGGCACACAATAATGTGATGAACTCAAATTCATTGTGAGATAGGTGTTGGTAAGTCCAGCCGTGAGCTGAGGGAGTCCATATTATCTGTTTGGTTTCTCTGCTATCATGTCGTCTCAGGGTTGCTAAATAAGAAACACTCTTGTATGGATGCTGCAATTCGGTGCAGTTTCTAATGGCTTGCTATCAGTGGCGGCTGGTCAATAGGGGGCGCTGCCCCCCCTTCAAGTTAGCCCCCTTTTAACATGTTAAAAATAAGTTAAAAATATATTGCAAATATTAACTAAAATCATTTAGTCATAGTATTCTACTGTTAGTTATATTATAATTTATTGAAAATCAAAAAATCTAAACTATTTTTCTTTCATATTTGTGTGCGGGGTGCCGGACTAATGAGTGTATATGTAGGTACACAAACTTTTCAAAAGCATGTGATTTGAGGCTGAGCTCTAATTGGCTTGTTTCAAATTGTCCTTGGGGCGCAGGCTCCTCCCACTTTTGTTGTTAGAGCGAATCAATATTGTTTTTATATGTTTGGCCTCGTGTGATTGGACCGTTCTCAACGACCTCTCATTCCACTCAGCAGCAGTGTTGCCAACTTAGCGACTTTGTCGCTAGATTAGCGACTTTCAGACCCCTAGTGCCTAGCGACAAATCTAGCGACTTTTTGGAAAAACCTTAGCAACTTTCCAAATGTGGCCAGTACTGTCCTGCGAGCGCGAGATCTTGAGTTACACCTCTCCCTTGTGTCTGCTCTGATCAGTGAGCAGCTGGCTCCTCTGAGAGGAGCAGCTCATTCAGTGACCGAACGGCAGCTGACATAGATGTGAAATGAGCTGCGCATGAGCACACTGTGTTGCCCACGGACCAATCACTTCCTGCTTCTCCTTTGTTTGAAATAAAAAATATTTAATTTGACAGTTTTTTCTTCTACCTTTTTTTTTTCTCATGCACTTATATTACTCACTGTCCACAGAGCTTTAGTTTTCATTCCAGTTTCTGAACTCCTCTAAGATCGTTTTACTGGGCTATGTCTGAGAGACTGTACGTGATTGTACTTACTCTTATACAACAATAAACTTAATTAAACTTATTAAACTCATATACACATACCTGTATAAAAAGCAAAAATCCAAAATTGTATCATTGCAGATGATGTAACTGCTGGTTTTAAAAGTTCAGTTCCGTTGTCTGACAGAAAATATGTAATGTTAAAATGATAACAGTTTTTTATACTGGACACTCGGCTTGTATATTAAAGTACCATTATGTGAGCACGGATTAGGAAAACAGTTATACACCGTCATTTTAGGCAAATGCAAAATATGACGTGATTACGTCATTACTATGCAAATTTGCGCATGACGTCATCTGGCGACATTTAGCGACTTTTCGAGCAGACTTTAGCTACTTTCCATTTAAATTAGTTGGCAACACTGCTCAGCAGCTCGTCATGACAGACAGGTACAAATTAATGTGGAAGCAAGCACAATATCTCGAGATGAAAGAAAATTCGGTTTTATCTTTACAAAAATACCCGTTCACAAGGCGTTCGGATGAAGAAGAAAAAAGGATCAAGGAGCTTGGACCAGATTGCCCGTACTTTTCAGTTGTTTGTTTTGCGCCCCCCACAAAAAAAAGTTTAGCACCAGCCGCCACTGCTTTGTTATAAGTTACTTAACTCTTTCCCTCATTCGGAGCACACGTGATTTTTCACGCCGCTGTGTACTTTCTGGTGCGCTTTATAATGGCCAAGCCTTAAAAAACTCTTTCCGAGAACACACATAGGTCACCAGTGTAAGAGATTCTTCCACAGTTATGAAATACTGATGTTTTTCTCATACGCCATTCAGTTCTTCACCCTCTTCTTTCACTTCCAGCAGGTCTGAAATCAACATTCAAAAGATTAAGTGTCACAAAAGCAAAAAACAAAACAGCTATTTATGTGATCTCATTCTCATGTAACATTAGTAAACAACCGCTATGCTACATGATAGTCATTCAGGGGAGTGACCCTAATAAGAGCACTTACCTAATAATGCTGCTTGTTTTCATTCTATCATAAACAAAGCATAAGACACATGACTTGTTTCACAGCAAATGCACACATTTGTGTTATTGTATGTTATTCTGGGTTACTTGGAAGCATGTGTCGGACGGTCAGTGTAGAAGTCACATCAGATCTTGCCCTACAAACATAATATATATATATTTTAAATCTTAGATTTTAGAAACCACTAAATCAGAATCATAATTTTAAAGCATAGTGATGTCAAATACTGGTTAATTCAGTTTCAGGTTGATACTAGAATAAAAAAGAGAGCGCCCACTTTATTTTGAAGGAGTCTGCTGTGATTTAAAATGTGGGAAACAATTACTGTTGAAACTTTCGTGATTTCTAAGTCACCTCGAAAAGCGTCTGCTAAATGAATTATTAATGCACTTTTACAGATCAATATTAGGCTTATCATCATATTCTTTTTCAGAGCAATGAACAATCTTATTATTTAACAAACCAGTAATACTTAACAAAAGTATTATTGATGCAGTAAAAACAGAAAACTGCTTTGCAACCAGAAGCTTTAACTTAGCTTTGGCTTCCTGAAAGGAAAGTACTAGAGATGTTATAACAGTTGGTACATCTGATAAAACAGACAAATTTATCCAAATAAAATTAATTGTTTTATATATTTAGAAAAAGGATAAAAAATACAAAGAGATGTGGCCCCAAACATGCCAACTGAATAACAGTGGCAAAATTATTATTTTCTTATTTGATTTTTAAATACATATTTTGTATTTTTTAAATTACATATTTTGTATTATATTAGAATTAATTTTGTCTTTTCAGTCAAATTTTGTACCAATTAATGGTGAAATAGGTCGGATTAGGAAAGACAGCTGGGTGAGGTATAAAATATTGCACTGCTAGCAAAACTTGGGTGCTGCTATAATATTTCCAGTGACTCCACCTGTACCTTTATGTGGCCCCCCACCCATTTGAGTGACCAGATCCTCCCATTTAAATACCCCTCCCATTTGAATGACACCTCCCCATGTGTGTTGCCACCTCCCCTAAAGACTTTGAGAGCCCCAGTCGTCTCGTCTTATTAACAGAAAGATTAACAATGCTAGGTTTTATCACCATATTAACGTTATTAGTTTTTTTAGCTCGTGTATCGTCACCTCGTCCTTAGTACACAGAAAAAAGGGTTTATGTTAGAGCAGAATATTTAACACAAACATTGATGGTGAAATGGAGCTAAAACATCCCTCAGAAAAGGGAGGAAAAGTCTCATTTTATTCTTTTAAAGTATTTTCTCTTAACAATAAAAGACTTCTATAATTTTCTCTGCTCAATTACAGCACATATCACCTTAACTCAATTAACTTTAATTTTGCATTCTGAGGTTGTTATTTGAATAATTGAACAAAGCAAGATTATTTAAACCAGTGGAACATTAATATTACTGCTTATTTTTTGATATTTGATCAAACCGAGGTGATAAATTAAAACTCAATCTCTCTCAAAAAATAAAATGAGCTACAAAAGTGTGAAGCTGGCGTTTATTCGAGACCAACCACGTGCACGTGGATGTTTTTTTTGCAGGGCACGTTTCTCTCTCTTTAACACAATCCAGTTTTTTATTAATTTAATGACGTTTATAATAATTTTTGTCCCTGTCATCGCGTTAAGATATAATCATAAATTAATTCACTGTAAAGAAAAATAAACAACGCTTTTTTCGATTCGCCTTACCTCAAAAAAATAAATTAATACAATTGTTTTGGAAACATTATACGACATGTAATTATAACTTATCTTCACAATACATTAAAAATATTAAATCAATAATTATTTCCATTATTTGACATTTATTTTATGATGCTAACCATACATTAAATAACATTATCATGCTGCTGGGAGCTTATCTGTCAAAAAAACTTGACCACTTTTGAACATTTTGCGTTGCTTTTACACTGAAGCGCTCGAACACATCTGTTCCGACTGCAGCCCCGATGACGTCACATCAGCTCGGAGAGGCAAATTAAAAGTCCCCTTACCGCACCTAACTGTCCGTGTGAAATAGGTGGTAGCTTGTAGACATTTTTATTTATTTATTTCGAATACAGATATTTATTTTCGAGGAGTAAAGCTGATAAAATTAAGACTTTTTAAACGTAATATAATTTTCCCACAATACATCATTTGAATAAGCACCGGTCGATAGTTTTTAAAGTCTGAGCATCAACATTAAGATAAGTGACATGATTTTTTGTATGAAACTGACCTTATTTGGAAAATTTAAGAAGGGATCAATGGAGCCATGACTTTACACATTTCAGTATAAAGCGTAACCGTCTGTAACCCAAGAAAGGACTTTATTTTTTGAGGACTTTTATTAGGATTCTCTAAACGGCGGTTGTGGCATGACGTCATAATCCCTGCGCCCTTGTCTTCTCCTGTCAGCTGGATAAAGGTCTGTGTTTTTCAGCACTTCAGGTGTATAAAACGACACCAAATGTTACGTTTTCTATCGCCTTTTACTCCAAAAACACAGTAGCACTACTCTGTATTAATGTGAGATGAATGTTAGTGACTATAATTGTACCGCATATGAAGTGTCGGTAGTTCTGAGGTAAAAGACGCGAGTAACACGGGTATGTTTGTTATCTCTGGGTTGGATCCTCATCTCGACACGTCTCCAGACACACAGGAGGAGATGGAGGTTATTAAAGTGGAGGTGGTGGATGCGAGTGATCTGGAGCCGCTCCGAGTTAAAGAAGAAACCGCAGGTGTCCATGACGTCACGAACACATATCTACTGTCCGTCTATACACACGACAGATGCTCGCCGGGCCGGCATTTACTACATCCAAAGCAAAAACAGCAACATTATGAAATATATCATTACTATTTCAAAGCTGAAATGTTAGTATCATTACCCTAGTCACATGATATTTCAGAAAAAAATATAATATGCTAATTTATAATTAATATAATGTTGGAAACGGCTGAGTATAATTTTCCAGGTCTCTTTGATGATCAGCATTTATTGTAACATTATAAATGTCTTTTATCATCAGTTTTGATCAATTTAAAGCATGCTTGCTAAATAAAAGTATTAATTTCTATAAATTCTCAAAATAATATATATATATATATATATATATATGGTATAGTGTATGTTAGAAAAAGCTTTTTATTTCAGATAAATGCTGATATTTGTATTCATCACAGAACCCTGAAAAATATGTACGTTGTTTTTTAACATCGATTATATTCAGAAATGTCTTTATCGTCAGTTTTGATCGATTTTAAAGCATGCTTGCTAATTAAAAGTATTAATTTCTATCAATCCTTTAAAACACACATGCATTGACTTAAAGCTTGTGAATAGTATAGTGTATATATAATGTAACAAAAAGCTTAGTATTTCAGATAAATGCTGATGTTTGGATTCATCACAGAACTCTGAAAAATATGTACGCTGTTTTTTAACATTGATTATAATCAGAAATGTTTCTTGATCATAAATCAGCATATTATAATGATTTCTGAAGATCATGTGATGCTGAAAATACAGCAATAAATTACAGTTTAACAGATATTAAATAAGTAATATATATTTTTCACTGTATTTCGGATCAAATGCATTCTTGGTGAGCATTAGACACTGCTTTAAAAACCTTACCGTTCACACACTTTTGGCTAATAGTGTATCTTTAAACCATTCTTGCTCCTCGATTGATTTTTCCACATGTGTTGATTGTAGATTTGACAGACGAGGCGAGCCGAGATCAGAACGACGAGGAGGAGGATCCTCCTCCAGACGGCTCACAAATGGATTCGACACAAAGCCCAGGAGCCAAGAAGTCGTTCCTCTGCCCGCACTGCGGCAAGAGCTACAAGCGTAAAGGAGACCTGAAGGACCACATGGCGATTCACAGCGAGCGGCCACACACCTGTCTGCAGTGCGGCAAGAGCTACACGCAGAAGATCAACCTCCAGAATCACCTGCTGATTCACAATGGAGAGAAGCCCTTCTGCTGCCCGCACTGCGACAAGACCTTCCACGCGCAAGGGAACCTGAAGAAGCACATCACCGTTCACTTCGAGAGCGGCCCTTTCACTGCCAGCAGTGCGGAAACAACTTCAGACCCCAGGGGGAACCTGACCAGCCACATGAAGATCCACACCGGAGAGAAATCACAGGGCAATTACAGTGACAAGAAACTGGCGCAAGTCTGCAATTACAAAAAGCCCGTGCTGTATCACGCCGGAGACATGCCCTTCAAGTGTGAGCCCTGCGGGCAGATTCATTCTGTCCGCGTACATGAAGAGACACCAGAAGTGGCACTCGCATTAGAGAGAGTGTTGTGTGTGTGTGTGTGTGAGAGAGAGTGAGAGTGTGTTGTAGAGGGTGAGAGTGTGTGTGTGTTAGAGGGTGAGAGTGTGTGGTGTGTGTGAGTGAAGAGTGTGTGTGTGTGTGCGAGTGAGTGTCGTGTGCATGTGAGTGAGAGTGTGTGTGTGTGTGTTAGAGTGTGTTTTTTGGGTGTGTGTGCGTGTGTGAGACTGTCTGTCCTGGGAGTGTGTGTGTGTGTGTGTCTGTCTGTCTGTGTGTGTGCGTGTCAGAGAGTGTGCGTGTGAGCGAGTGTGTGCATGCATGAGAGAGTCTGTATTTCTGTGAGCGTGCGTGTGTCAGAGAGCGTGCGTGTGTCAGAGAGTGTGCCATGCGTGTGAGAGTGTGATCATCAGAGGTTGATACTAGAATAAAAAAAGAGAAGCGCCCACTTATTTTAAGGAGTCTGCTGTGATTTAAAATTGTGGGAAACAATTACTATTGAAACTTTCGTGATTTTCTAATCACCTCGAAAAGCGTCTGCTAAATGAATTATTAATGCACTTTTACAGATCAATATTAGGCTTATCATCATATTATTTTTCAGAGCAATGAACCATCTTATTATTTAACAAACCAGTAATACTTAACAAAAGTATTATTGATGCAGTAAAAACAGAAAACTGCTTTGCAACCAGAAGCTTTAACTTAGCTTTGGCTTCCTGAAAGGAAAGTACTAGAGATGTTATAACAGTTGGTACATCTGATAAAACAGACAAGTTCATCCAAATAAAGTAAATTGTTTTATATATTTTAAAAAAAGGATAAAAAATACAAAGAAATTTGGCCCTAAACATGCCAACTGAACAGCAGTGGCAAATTATTATTTTCTTTTTGATACATTTGTATTTTTAAATACATATTTTTATTATATTAGAATTAATTTGTCTTTCATCAGATTTACCAGATTATGGTAAAATTATGAACAATAGGTAAAATTGAACTGCTAGCAAAAACTTGGGTGCTGCAAATATTTCAGTGACTCCTCTCCTTTATGTGGCCCCTCCCATTTGAGTGACTCCTCCCATTTGTGTACCCCTCCCATTTGAGTGACTCCTCCCCTTTGTGTGGCCCCTCCCCTAATAGACTGAGAGCCCTGCGTCTCGTCTTATTAACGAAGATTAACAATCATAGGTTTTATCATCAGATAACGTTATTAGTTTTAGCTCGTTATCGTCTCGTCTTAGTCACAGAAAAAAGGTTTGTTGACGAATATTAACACAAATTTGATGGGGAATGGAGCTAAACTCCTCAGAAAAGGGAGGGAAAAGTCTCATTTTATTCTTTAAGTATTTTATCTTAACAATAAAGACTTCTATATTTTTCTCTGCTCATTTACAGCACATATCACCGTTACTCATTTAACTTAATTTTGCATTCTGAGGTTTATTATTGAACAAAGCAAGATTATTTAAACCAGTGTGATCATTATAGTCTGCTTATTTTTGATATTTGATCAAACCGAGGTGATATAATTAAACTTCAAATCTCTCTCAAAAATAGAAATGAGCTACAAAGTGTGACGTGGCTTTATTTGAGACCACGTGCACGTTGGATGTTTTTGCATCACGTGTCTTCTCTCTTAACACACCACTATTCACTTTTTTTTTTTTTTTTTTTATTGTCACATCACCACAGCACAAGTGCCTTGTGAGTGAAAATTCTTATGAGCGTGCTCCAGACAGTGCAAAAAAAACAACAGACAATTTACATATGGACAGACAGTGCAAAAAAACAACAGACAATTTACCTATGGACAGACAGTGCAGAAAAACAACAGACAATTTACCTATGGACAGACAGTGCAAAAAAAACAACAGACAATTTACCTATGGACAGACAGTGCAAAAAACTGCACTGGAGCATTTACAGTGCTCCAGACAGTGCAAAAAAACAACAACAGCAATTTACATATGGACAGACAGTGCAAAAAAACAACAGCAATATACATATGGACAGTACATATTTGCAGACTGTACAGAAGACAATGTGCAAAATACACATACATATACTCAGTTTATAATAGTATGACGTTTATAATAAGTTTTGTCCTTCATCGCGTTAAGATATAATATAAATATTCACTGTAAAGAAAAATAAACACTCTTTTTCGATTCGCCTTACGCTCAGAAAAATATAAATTAATACAATTTTGGAAACATTTACGACATGTATTATCACTTATCAGCACATACATCATTAAAATATTAAATCAATAATTATTTCCATTATTGACATTTATTTTATGATGCTAAACCATACATTAAATAATAATCATGCTGGGGTTATCTATTTAAAAACTGTTGACCACTTTTGAACATTTTTGCGTGCTTTAACATTGACACTGAAGCACATTTTTTAAGAATCTGTTAACTGGCTCGAATGACGTCCGATCGATGACGTCAAATCAGACTCGAGAGCAAATTAAAAGTCCCCTTACTAACTGTCCGTGTGAAATAGGTGGTAGCTTGTAGACATTTTTTTTTATTTATTTCGAATACAGATATTTATTTTCGAGGAGTAAAGCTGATAAAATTAAGACTTTTTAAACGTAAATATATTTTTCCACAAATACATCATTTGAATAAGCACGGTCGATAGTTTTTTTTAAAGTCTGAGCATCAACATTAAGATAAGTGACATGATTTTTTGTATGAAACTGACCTTATTTGGAAAATTTAATAAGGGATCAAAGAAGCCATGACTTTACACATTTCTGTATAAGCGTAACCGTCGTAACCCAAAAAGGACTTTATTTTTGAGGACTTTTATTAGGATTTTTTTTTTTTTTATTAATGAAAATAAAACAAATGTACAAACAAAACAGCCTTTATGTGAAAAAAATTAAGACATATCAAAAAATACAGTTGTAGATACAAGGCAGACATAACTAGAAGTTATAAACATTGTACATCATTAACATCAATAATTAAATATGAATTAGAAATCAAGATAAAGAATATTACACAATAATAAATAAATAAAATAAATCAAGATAAATAAATGCAGAAGGGGTTACAAAATATTATGAGTCACTAAATTGGTTGAAAAAAATAGCTAATGTAATAGCTTTATTGCTTGAAAGTGTATGTAGGGAAGAAGCAATAATTCTAAGTTCATTTATGAAATGAGGGAAAGAAGGGGTGCTTTTCAAAAATCTACATTTATGAATAAAGAATTTACCATAACAAATAAGGTTATTAATTAAGTAGTGTTGCGTACAAGCTTTTTTAAATACTCCAAGCTTAATTTGTTTATAGTTAAGAAGGTTAATATGGATTTTGACACAGGACATTCTGTTATTCAAGTCAGACCAAAACAGCTTTGAATGGATACAGTTGAAGAAAATGTGCTCAGTGCTTTCAATGTCACTTTCACAGAATTGACAAGAGTTTTCCTCAATATCAAATTTTGACCTGGATATATATCATACATTCTTTCAAATTGAAGTTCTTTTACTTTTGGGAAGATTGGAAAAGAGAGGTAGCTCATTCTAATGTCTTTTAATTCCTTTGAATCAAAATCTTAAAAATATGGTGATGTCTGAGTCGATTTGGGTAAAGTTGAATGAAAATGCTTCGTATAAACATGTTGGTACATTTTTGATCTCTAATAGACAAAGTATCCAATCTCAGAGATGGAAGAGAGAGTGTCACAGAATAATGAGAAAGAGTTTCTTTGAGCAATAATACTATACTTTTAGGAATGGCGTTTACAACTGTATAAAACTCTTTAGGATGACATACAAATCCATGTTTCTGGCAGAAATCATTGTAACTGAGAATGTCACCATGGTTATCCATCATATCTAATAAAGAAAGAATATTATATTTAAACCAACTTTCATAAAATAAAGACTTATTGCGATGTAAAATAAAACGATTGTTCCAAATACAAGTCTTGTGAGGACTGAAATTGTGAGAGAAAGCTAGTTTGCAACACAACAAAACCTGTTGATGAAAGAGAGACAATTTGAGAGGTAGCTTGGACAATTCAAAATCACATTTGATTAAAAAATTCGAGACCACTATTTTCCCAAACACTGAAGAAGATATTGTAAACCATATACTGTTTGTGTTGTGAAGAAATGATCTTAACATTTATGAGTTTTTAAGACATTGTTCAATATTTCCAAGTCAATAACATTCAGACCTCCTTTTTCAAAACTGCGAATCAAATCATTTTTGTTTATATAGTGATGCCTATTTTTCCAAATAAAATTTAAAATTGTGCTGTTATATTCCTTTATTAAATGAAGAGGGATGGTAAAAACAAAATCTAGACAGAAATTCAATTTTGGTTAACAAAATTCTTCCAAAAATTGAGACATCTCTTTGTAACCAACTGTTGAGAATTATTTTTGCTTTTAGAAATTTGTTTACAAAATTTCCTGAATGTTATGATTATTATCTTTAGTAATAGTAATACCCAGGTATTTTACAGATGCTTTAACTGGGATATTACTATTACAAATTCTAATTCACTGTCATGAATTGCAATTAATTCATATTTGTTTATATTTAAGTTTAAACCAGAAGCATTGGAGAATAAATTAACTAATTTAATATCTCTATCAATTTTATGTTTATCCTTTAAATAAAGAGTCGTATCATCGGCCTACTGACTAATATAGATGTGTCTTCCAAACAGCCTGAGTTTGTCATAACTACTGTCATTATTGATCAGAATAACGAGCATCTCTACGAACAAGATGAATAAGAAAGATGAAATGGGACAGCCTTGCCTCATTCCTCGTGTACAATATTACATCTCTGAGATGTCCCATGTGACAGTGATATAGAAATATTAATGTATTTATAGCATTTTTACAAAAGATATGAATTTGTTAACAAACCCGTATTTACTAAAAGAATCAAATATGAAATTGTGTTTGTGTCAAATGCTTTTCTAAAATCCCAAAACAAAATATAACCATCATCCTCAATCCATTCATGATAATCTAAAATATCTAAGACTAATCTAATATTATTATGTATTGATCTGCCTTTCATAAAACCCAGATTGTGATTCACTTATATTTGATCTAATCCTTCCTTTAATCTGTTGGCAAATATGTGAGCTAAAGTCTTATAATCGCAATTAAGAAGAGTAATGGGCCGAGATTATCTATTTGTCGAGCATCCTTGCCTGACTTGGGTATTAGAGTAATCAGTCCTTGCTTCATAGTCGAAGCAAGTGCATTATTGTGAACACATTCAAGAGGACTTGAAACAATAAATCCCTCAAGTCTTCCTTGAAGAATTTATAAAATTCAGGAGTGAGGCCATCAGGGCCTGGAGATTTTCCTGAGGATAATTTATCTATGGCTTTATCAAGTTCCTCAATTTTAATGTCCGCCTCACATAAATCTCTAAAATCTTCGCCAATCTGTGGTATATCATTATGTATTCTATCAAAAAAAACATTACAATCTTGTGCAGAGAATTTGAGCTATATAAAGTGCTATAAAATTTAAAGATCTCAGAAAAATTATTTTTGGGCAATCATTTATAATTCCATTAACGTAAAGGGATTTATAGTATTTTTTTCCTGTCGCCTTTTTTCGAGTCTACAAAAATAACTATTGCTTTTTTCCCCTTTCTCTATCCATCTTGCTCCAGATCTCACATAAGCTCCTTTGGCTTTTTGAATATACAAATTGTCAATTTTAGATTGTAAAGATAAGATTTTTAGTTTAGTTTCATCATCCATTTCACTTCTATTACATAAATTATTTAACTCTCTTGTTAATTCCTCCCTCCAAATGCGCTCTAGTTCTACTCAAATTTTTACTAAAATGAATAGAGAATTCCCGAATCTTGTGTTTTAGTACTCCCATTTACTTGTGAATGAATGAATGTTTTATCTAACTTTGCTCCATTTATCATTGATTTAATTTGCGAACAAAAGCTACTATGCCTTAATAAGTCAGAATTAAATTTCCAGTAACCCTTATTTCGCGATTCTTTTTATTATTCGAACAAAAAGATAAAGAAATACAGCAATGATCAGTTAAGGTGCGGCTGGAGATTGAGATGTCTTTGAGAAATTCAGTTAAATTAGAAGAAATTAACCAGTAATCGATCCTGGACTTGGAAATCCCATTTGGTTTAAACCAAGAGAATTGTCTTAGATTTGGATTCCTAACCCTCCAAATATCTACCACATTGTTATCTAAACAGAAGTTTATGAACTGAAGGTTCGGGTGCGAGTTACTAAATTTAGGTGGGTAACGATCTAATGTCTCATCCATAACCAGATTGAAATCTCCTCCTATGACAACATTATCAGTTGGGTACAAAAGTTTTAATTCAAACAAAAGATTTGAGATTTCAGATAGTAGTTTGTTGTTAAGAGTACTACTATTGTAGCCATACACGTTAAATAAAATAAACAGAACATCATCAATGTTTAAAACAACTGAAATCCAATGACCGTTCGAGTCAGTCCTTGACTTTATTATTTTCCCCGGAAGGTTTTAATAAATATAGGGCTACCCCTGCTGACTGTGTTGAAGCATGGCTGAAGACTATTTTGTCACCCCATTGACTTGTCCAGAATTTAACATCATCAGGTTTAGAATGTGTTTCTTGTAGTAATACACAGTGTGCACTTTTGTTTTTACAAAAAAGAAAAAAGGCTTTTCTTTTGACAGAATTACGGAGACCCCTTGCGTTTAAAGAAATACAAGATAATGATGTCTTCACCGAGAACATCTAACGTTACCTAATAAAAAAAAAAAAAAAAAAAAAAAAAAAAAAAGAAAGCAAAATCTATGTATGTAAAATTAAATCAAAAGAGTAATGCAAAAATTTTTATAGAACACAGAACAACGTCTGCCTTAAACAAAGCACTGTAACGAGATCCCCCTCACAGCAAAACATGACAGAACATCCCACTTACATCTCTCCGCCAAGGAAAGTAGATGCAGTTCAAATTATCAAAGTCAACTATTTTTGACGATCCGAGTGCCCTCAATGTAGCCGTAAGGACCGCGGTAGTAGGCTTTCTTGCCTGCAGCTCTGGCTTCGCTGATCGTCGGCCACAGCGCCGCACGGGCCTCTCGATCTCCCTTGGATAAGTCCTCAGTGAACTTTATCCCCCTGGCTTTGCAGATGTCCGAATATTTCGTGGAGCGCCAGAACTCATCTCTGTATTTCCTATGCAAAATTGAATGATCACCTGTCTGGATTTATCCCTTTGCCGTGGGCCAACGCGGTGGACTGTATCCACGTTGTCATCAAGCTTGTGTTGCAGGTGAGGAGCGATTTCAGCTAACAGTGGGATGATTTCTTTTACGAATGTCTTCACCTGCGTCTCCTTCATCCCAATCACTCGGAGGTTCCATCTTCTTTTGTAGCGTTCAAGCTCTGATGTACGACTGGTCAGGTCTGCATGCGATGCGAGAACAGAGGCGAGTTGTTTATCGAACAGGTTCATCTTGGCTTTACAGTCCTTAATTTTCCGCCGCATGAATTCCACTGCCTTGATAGGTTTACAATCATCAAACTATTCTCCGTGATCTTACTTTCAATGCTACTCAGCTTCCCATCTTGCAAATCAAACCTTGCTGTTAAAGCTTCCAGAAGAGCTGCATTGGAAATCTCAAGATCCTCAGTACCTTTCATTTTCTTGGAGGAGATCTTAGTTGGGTGTTTTGTAAGGATGAGGGCTCTTTTCGTTTATCCTTGTGGTCACCGCGATCAATTTCCATGGCGTATTCGTGGTTCAGCATTAACATCCGACGTTTTCATAGCTGTTTGCCTTGTTTCCTGGAATAACTATTTTTGGGTGACTAGAAGTTTTTTTTTGTCGACATAATGTCAATCCTCTCCGACGAATCAATAACAAAATTAACAATTGGGATGATAACAGGAAATATACGAAAGTCTAAAATTGCTGAAGAGCGAGAAAACTACATGTGCTTAGCTCGCCATCTTGTTCCGCCTCCGCTCGAACACTTCTGCCCAGACTGCAGCCGCGGCGCAGCCCCGATGACGTCACATCGGCTCGGAGAGGCAAACTAAAAGTCCCCTTACCGCACCTAACTGTCCGTGTGAAATAGGTGGTAGCTTGTAGACATTTTTTATTATTTATTTCGAATACAAAGATTTATTTTCGAGGGGTAAAGATGATAAAATTAAGACATTTAATTTTATTTAAAAAAATGTTTTTAAAAAAAGAAAAGACTTTCACACGTAATATTATTTTCCACAATACATCATTTGAATAAGCACCGGTCGATAGTTTTTAAAGTCTGAGCATCAACATAAAGATAAGTGACATGATTTTTGTATGAAATTTACCTTATTTGGAGAATTTAAGAAGGGATCAATGGAGCCATGACTTTACTTTTATTAGGACCGTTGAACCCAAGAAAGGACTTTATTTTTTGAGGACTTTTATTAGGATTCTCTGAACGGCGGTTGTGTCGTGACGTCATAATCCCTGCGCCCTTGTCTTCTCCTGTCAGCTGGATAAAGGTCTGTGTTTTTCAGCACTTCAGGTGTATAAAACGACACCAAATGTTACGTTTTCTATCGCCCTTTACTCCAAAAACACAGTAGCACTACTCTGTATTAATGTGAGATGAATGTTAGTGACTATAATTGTACCGCATATGAAGTGTCGGTAGTTCTGAGGTGAAATGACGCGAGAGTAACAACACAGTCACGCGAGTAACACGGGTATGTTTGTTATCTCTGGGTTGGATCCTCATCTCGACACGTCTCCAGACACACAGGAGGAGATGGAGGTTATTAAAGTGGAGGTGGTGGATGCGAGTGATCTGGAGCCGCTCCGAGTCAAAGAAGAAACCGCAGGTGTCCATGACGTCACGAACACATATCTACTGTCCGTCTATACACACGACAGATGCTCGCCGAGCCGGCATTTACTACATCCAAAGCAAAAACAGCAACATTATGAAATATATAATTACTATTTCAAAGCTGAAATGTTAGTATCATTACCCTAGTCACATGATCTTTCAGAAATCATTCTAATATTATGCTAATTGATTTTTAATATAATGTTGGAAACGGCTGAGTATAATTTTCCAGGTTTCTTTAATGATCAGCATTTATCGTAACATTATAAATGTCTTTTATGATCCGTTTTGATCAATTTAAAGCATGCTTGCTAAATAAAGTATTAATTTATATCAATTCTCAAAATAATATATATATTATATATATATGGTATAGTGTATAATGTTAGAAAAAGCTTTTTATTTCAGATAAATGCTGATATTTGTATTCATCACAGAACCCTGAAAAATATGTACGCTGATTTTAAACATCAATTATATTCAGAAATGTCTTTATCGTCAGTTTTGATCGATTTAAAGCATGCTTGCTAATTAAAAGTATTAATTTCTATCAATTCTTTAAAACACACATGCATTGACTTCAAGCTTGTGAATAGTATAGTGTATATAATGTAACAAAAAGCTTAGTATTTCAGATAAATGCTGATGTTTGGATTCATCACAGAACTCTGAAAAATATGTACGCTGTTTTTTAACATTGATTATAATCAGAAATGTTTCTTGATCATAAATCAGCATATTATAATGATTTCTGAAGATCATGTGACGCTGAAAATACAGCAATAAATTACAGTTTAACAGATTTTAAATAAGTAATATATATTTTTCACTGTATTTCGGATCAAATGCATTCTTGGTGAGCATTAGACACTGCTTTAAAAACCTTACCGTTCACACACTTTTGGCTGATAGTGTATTTTTAACCATTCTTGCTCCTCGATTGATTTTTCCACATGTGTTGATTGTAGATTTGACAGACGAGGCGAGCCGAGATCAGAACGACGAGGAGGAGGATCCTCCTCCAGACGGCTCACAAACAGATTCGACACAAAGTCCAGGAGCCAAGAAGTCGTTCCTCTGCCCGCACTGCGGCAAGAGCTACAAGCGTAAAGGAGACCTGAAGGACCACATGGCGATTCACAGCGAGCGGCCACACACCTGTCTGCAGTGCGGCAAGAGCTACACGCAGAAGATCAACCTCCAGAATCACCTGCTGATTCACAACGGAGAGAAGCCCTTCTGCTGCCCGCACTGCGACAAGACCTTCACGCGCAAGGGAGACCTGAAGAAGCACATCACCGTTCACTTTCGGAGAGCGGCCCTTCACCTGCCAGCAGTGCGGGAACAACTTCAGACACCAGGGGAACCTCACCAGCCACATGAAGATCCACACCGGAGAGAAATCACAGGGCAATTACAGCGACAAGAAACTGGCGCAAGTCTGCAATTACAAAAAGCCCGTGCTGTATCACGCCGGAGACATGCCCTTCAAGTGTGAGCCCTGCGGGCAGAGATTCATTCTGTCCGCGCACATGAAGAGACACCAGAAGTGGCACTCGCATTAGAGAGAGAGAGTGTGTGTTGTGTGTGAGAGAGTGAGAGAGAGAGTGTGTGTGAGAATGAGTGTGTGTGTGTGTGAGAGAGAGTGTGTTGAGTGGGTGTGTGTGTTAGAGAGAGTGTGTTTGTTGGGTGTTGTGTGAGACTGTCTGTCTGTGCGAGTGTGTGTGTG
Organism: Ptychobarbus kaznakovi; assembly: GCA_027422405.1. NCBI lineage: Eukaryota > Metazoa > Chordata > Actinopteri > Cypriniformes > Cyprinidae > Ptychobarbus > Ptychobarbus kaznakovi. The sequence goes on from CM049805.1 coordinate 19,501,074, forward strand.
TGAGTGAGAGTGTCTGTGTGATGAGAGAGTGTGCGTGTGAGTGAGTGTAGAGTGCGTGTATGAGATGTGTATTTGGTGTGTGTGTGTGTCAGAGGAGTGTGTGAGTGTGCGTGCATGCGTGTGAGTGGGTGTGAGATGTGCTGTGAGTGTGGAGGTGTGCGTGTATGGAGAGTGTGTGTGTGCGTGCGTCAGAGTGTGCGTGCATGTGAGAGAGTGTGGGTGTGTGTCTGAGAGAGTGTGTGTTGTGTGTGTGTTGTCTGAGTGTGTGTGATTGTGCGTGTGTGAGTGTTGTGTGTTTGGGTGGGTGTGTGTGTGAGTGAGTGATGTGAGTGAGTGTGAGTGAGTGGTGTGTGTTGTGCGAGTGAGAGTGTGTGTTGGGTGGGTGCGAGTGAGAGTGTGTGTGTGTGTGTGTCTGTGTGTGTGTGTCGGGGATAGCCACACATGATCTGTTCTTGAGTTCAGAGACGAAAGCATTGTTTACATTCTCAGTTCCAGTAGACTCAGATTAATCACATCCAAAACAAACGGTTTTGTGTACATAATGTATATATAAAGACACACTCGTGCATGTAGATATTTAGAAAATATTTACATGTATACATTTAATATATACACAACATTTTCTTAAATATACACATGCATGCGTGTATTTATATATACAGTGCGATTAATAGCATCCAAAATAAAGTTTGTTTACACAATGTGTGTGTACTAATATATACACACACACACGTATACATTTCAGAAAAATTACGTTTATATATTTATGTGAATATACATGTAAATATTGTCAAAGTATATGCTGTGTATGTGTATATATACACATGTAAATATACACAGCACACACATATATTATGTAAACAAAAACATTATTTTGGATGCAATTAATCACTGCCCGGCACTAATTTAAAGATTATTCCCAAAAGAGCAAATTTCACTCCTTCATTAATAAAATTGAAGGTCAAGTCAGTGCTATTAGCAATGCTTTTGTTTATGCCGGCAGTAATTCATATTAAAATTAAATTCATTGTGTGAAGCGTTATTGTATTTTCCTCCATATGTTAATTTAGTTCATAGCTGTTGAGAAGTGATGCATGAGAGCCGAGTTACGAGCACCCCCAATAAAAATAAACGAGCTTGCTCAAGCTAACGAGAGGACGTCTGGCGTTCATCCGTTCAGCTCAGTAACGACTCGGTTTTCCTGAGTCTGGGAAAAAACGGGATTTATCGTATTTTGCCACAGTCTCTTTTGTATGAATGTGACTCATGTAGGTTATATAGGGCTGTGTTTGTATATGCATTCATTCACTTCAGTTTTTCTGACCGTTTTGATCAGCTGGGCCAAAACAAACATGAACGTAAATGCCAAGAAAAATCATTGATCATTGGGTTTGATCACAGAAAACAACCATGTAATGAACATTAGCAAAACTCGGTTCTTTCTGCATTTGAATTACATCGTTTATGCCCCATGCTTTTAGATTTTAATGCTCAAAACATTGTATGAAAGAGAGAAATCTACAGTAAAATCACATGCATTGGAATTAATGCAGTATAGTGTTAATATATAAATATTGTTTATTGAATGCCATCAAATCAGACCTCTTAAAAACTGATTTTTCAAAGTCACGTGATTCTGAAAGATGTCTTAGGCGCCTGGAAAAGATCAAAATAAACGTGCTGGTTTAATGCATGCGAGACTAGGACAGAACAATGCTTCGGTTTCACTGCAGAAAGAAGTCATTCATGATTTTATCACTGAACTTTATTTGCTTTTTTGGGGGAAAAAAAGAGAAAATGCAACGATTCGTTGAATGGCCTGAGCTCGTATAAACACACATGTTGAACTTTAACATGCCGGGCTGCATGTTAATGTAAAGAAGTGGCGTTTTTGGTCTCTTCAGACAAACATGAAATAATCTGGGAGTCGTGCTAATGTAAAGATCACCTTCTCAAGCTCAAAGATGTGAAATCCAGTGGCAAGAACACAAATTAGTTTTTAATCTTCTGTAACACATTTCAAGGAACGCAAGAGTTTAAAGAGCTGGAACTAGAAACGCAGATCCAGCTCTAGATGACAGATTAATTAATTAACGCAGAACAAACGTCGGGTGCTGATCCAAGACATTTCTAAGCTTCTTCCGAGAGAATCCTGTGAAAAACAAGAAGAGCGTTCAGTGATGAAACCATGCTCTCCTGATCTAGAAAAACAACACAAGTTAATGAAACGCACTCGGACCTTGGCGAGGCCTGCAGACTGACCGGCGCATCACAGCCCAGGAACGCTCGGTTATCATACGAGTACTGCAGCAGAGCGCCGAAACACGGCTCCTGATGATAGACACACAGCTAATCACCATCTATTATTAATATGATAATGTTATGTTTATATATGTTACCCTGGAGCACAAAACCAGTTAAGTCAATTCGCTGGGGTATATTACTAATAACCAAGAGTACATTGTATGGGTCAAAATTATACATTTTTATTTTATGTCAAAAATCATTAGATATTAAGATCATGTTCCATGAAGATATTCCTATCGTAAATATATATATAAAAAATTATTAGTAATATGCATTGCTAAGAACTTCATTTGAACAACTTTAAAGATGATTTTCTCAATATTTAGTTTTTTTTTGCATCCTCAGATTCTTCAAATAGTTATATCTCCAAATATTATCCAATCAGATGATGTACAAATATCAACTTAAAATAAAATTGACCCGGTTTTGTGGTCTAGGGTCACATATGGAAATATAAAAGTTCCATTCATTCAAGTTGTTTAATAGAAATTAAAATGAATTATTAAATCTTTTCCAGGTCAAAATAAATAAAACACTGGTCTAAAATCGCACTCCTGAGTGATCCACGTTGATGTGAAATGATGCCGATTACACTGAATATTCCTCAAATCTCACCTTGATTAAAACGTGTGGATTTCCGATCACAATGAGCAGCGCTTTGGCGCGTGTGATCGCAACATTGAAACGCTTGGGGTTGGAGAGGAATCCCAGCATGCTTTGCAGCTCTTCATTCAGCAAGGACTCGTTGGATCGGACCTACAGTTTAGAAAAACAGTGTTTACTGGAGACTCGCTCTGACTGAATCATACGAATCATGATGCTTTGAAAGTTTCTTGAAGTGAAGACACTGATAAAGTACACAGAGATAGAAGTGCGGTAAGGATGTGAACGCCCTGGGTACCGTAGATATGATGATGACGAGGAACTCCTGGCCCTGAAACTCCTCCACCGACCCCACCTTGACCTCTCCCAGACCCACTCTGTGCAGCAGCACACGGATCTTCTCCACCTGAACACACACACACACATCTCATGGCCGCTCGATGCTACAGAGTCCAGCCATGATACAGTCTGCTGATTAAACCCGAGTTTACATACGTGCATCTCACCACAGAGAGACCGACAATTCACTTGTTTAATCTAGTTTTCTAGGCATCGTGTCCTCTCAATACTGTGCTCTATGACAAACGGATTAGGATAAAAGCATCTGCATGCATGGAAATTGTACTTTTAGAGTACCATCAGTGTGACACGGACATGTTTTTACAATTTGCTATTTAAAGAAACTCCAGTACACTGTAGAAAAACATGTCTACTTGGAAATTATTTTAAGAGAATATTATTTTTACGTTTTGGCCATTATTGAGTGCCATCATAGCCTTTTTTGTTTTGGTGTCAGACATGTGTCACTCTGCTCACATCTGATTGGTCCAATTTTAGTTTTGTCCCGGACCAGGTTAGCCGTAAAGTTACTCTGGCGATGAACGAGCCAAGCTACATTCATGATAGCTAAAACGGTGCATACTAAACTGAAACTTACCTGGCTAGCCAGCTAATCCGGCTTCATGGAACAGGCCCCGGATCTAAACCAGGCTGGATTGGTTTGGTTTTGTCAGCTCTGAATCTCAGACACTCACCTGTTTCTTATACGGAGCGATGACGCCGATGTCTTTGGCTGCGATGGGGTTGTAGAGTCTCTTTGCGAGCTGGCAGCAGTACATCATGACTTGCACCGCTTCAGTGGGATTGAACCATGACGGATTATTGCCCTCTCTCATCTCAGCCCCCTTCAAACACACAAAACACATGTAACACACACACACGAGGCATATGAGGGTGTGTGTTTAGACCTGTTAGTAATTTGCTACAATGTTGCATTTTCTTCTTGGTTCGGTTTCACTGTAACATTGCACAGTGTACCAAACGGTGTTCATGCAAGTCACATGTGAGTAAAGCTGTCCTCTCATTGGTCAGAGTTCACCTGCTTATGTTCCTCTGCGTCATTCGTTAAGATGGAGTGAGATGTTCGACACGGTCGATAGAGAGAGAGAGAGAGAGATGACAGTTGTGTGTCCCTGCTTGCTGCGTCTCTCCACAAAAAATTACTTCAAAACCAATTTCAATATTTGAAATAACGTTGGAAGTTTATGAGTGTGTGCATCACGATCTGTGATCTCTCTCTCTCTCAGTGCGCGTGTGGGCGAGTGATGAGTGTTGGTTAATGTGCATCAATTAAAGCAGTGCATTAATATAGAACGGTGATTAAACTGACCTGGAACGACCTGTGCATTAAACGGTTATACTGCATAGCTGCCAGCCAATCAGAATCCAGTATTCAGACAGACCACGGAATAACCATCTATATATAATTATATAATCTATATATGAAGAGTTCATTTGCAACATCAGATAATTTAAAAAAATCATATTTGTTTTATTGTGCATTCCAATTAATCTCATTCAAACTGCAGTTGATTTGGTAACACACAGACACACACACACACACACATATAGAGAGACACACACACACATATAGAGAGACACACACACACACAGTTACAGTCAGAAGGAATCAAGGCTTCGTGTCCGGACAGCATTCTTGTAATGCGTGGAGAAGAGTAACACAAAATCAGACACTGATTGTTGATGTTTATATAACACGTGTGTGTGACCCTGGGGCACAAAAACAGCAGGTGGGGGCAGATGGGATTTTTTAACTTTGGGGGGGGGGGGGGGGTATATTTTGCACTGACAAGCATCCGATCTTGGTAAGCACTGCAGCTCCAGTACTTGCGATCGCAAATCTCGAAAGTGAAACTAAAAAGGATCGTGCATTAAAAAGCAGTTTCAATGCCTGGCATAATAGCGGCTCCCTGATGCCCGCAATACCATATAATGTACATTTATGTACAGGAGAGGGGGGGGTCATGATCTTGAAAGCAGCACTCACCCGGACGCCGTGAAACATGAAGGGGAAGCCTTTCGTGGGCAGCCTGTTCCAGTGGCAGAGCGCGTCCACGACGGCCCGCTGAGAGCGAACGCACAGCTCTCCGGCGTAAAACAGACGCGACGGCAGCTCCAGCAGAGCCTCGTGCGAGCGGTAGTTATACAGCAGCTTCGTCACCTACAGAACCATTAACACATCACTCATCAAAGACCCTGTCAGTGAAGCGTTGCATGATTAAATCAGGGTTCCAGGTTCAGTGCATGCTGCAATGATGGACACTTCATCAAACTTCAAATCTGTGTCACTTTAATGAGCAGATGCAAGAATCTCCAGCCGCCAACTGATAGAGACGGAAAACCATCTCAAAATACAATGGTTTTATTTTTGCACTTAAACACTATATTTTAGGACTTTGCACTTGTGGAATATCAATAAATGTCATTTTTAATGACATGCCTTAATGCCAGAGTGATAAATCTTATGTAACATCCTCAACGTCTTTATCAATTAAAGCAAATAAAATAGTGCCGTCAAACAATTAATCGCATCCGAAATAAAAGTTTGATTATGTAATGTGTGCTGTGTATATTTAGCCCGTATATATATATATTTAAATAAATACACACATGCATGTATATATTTAAGAAAAAAAAATATACTTGGATATAAAATACATTTATATATAATATAAATGATGTAAATAAAAATATATACATGTAAATATTTTCAATATACATATACTGTATGAGTGTGTATTTATATATACATAATATATATACACAGAACACGCATTATGCAAACAAAATGTTTTACTTTTAAACAGTTTTGGTGAAATCATTATTATTAATGATTAATAATTACTATTAGCAACACTATTATTATTGTTGCGAATAACATTTGTTGTCTCTTATTATTAGTTGTTTATTTATTTATTTTTCTATTAAGATACTATTTCAGTTGTATGCTTCCTCCCCCACCGCTACACACTCGCGCACACACACACACACGCACACACACGCACACACACACGCACGCACGCAGACACACACACACACACGCACGCGCACACTCACACAGAAACATGCATGCAGGCGCACACACAAACACGCATGCAGGCACACACACGCATGCAGGCACACACGCATGCAGGCACACACAGAAACACACACGCATGCAGGCACACACAGAAACACACACAGAAACACGCATGCAGGCACACACACAAACACGCATGCAGGCACACACACAAACACGCATGCAGGCACACACACAAACACGCATGCACACTCACACAGAAACACGCATGCATGCAGGCAGGCACACACACACACACACACAAACACGCACGCACGCGCACGCATGCACACTTAATACAAATACGAGAGCTAATCACAACAGACTTGTAATGTTGGCTATCAGTATATATGTTTGTTTGTCCAAGTGACTCTGTATTTGGCACATGTAAACATTGTCACCTTCTGTACACTTGCATAATAAAAAAACAACACTTATTTTGGATACGATTAATCACGAAAAAAAAAGTATTTCAATCTTTCCTGAATTTTTTTCCCAAAACCAGAATTTGTGCAGTCTAAATGATTGACTGAGGTAACAGAGCATGCAAATAAAGCTTAAGCTGCATTAATCGTTCATGTCTAATCACACAATCAGCCCATAAGCCCTCGTGATGCGTCTCCTGACCAGCAGGGGGTCGTATCCTCCCTCCCTGCAGCTGTAGAGCGGCGTTCCCATCAGTCTCTCCAGCAGAGACACACCGAGTCCAAACAGCGCGGCCAGCTTGGACTTCACCACCGGCCCCAGCTGCTTGGGGTCTCCGGCCAGTACGATCTGTGGCACAAACCCGGAGGCTAGTGAAGCAGTCTGCAGTGACCAGTGCTTCTACACAAACCCTGCTCGCTCTCACCTGACCGCTGCTCTCCGACAGTAAACCCAGAGGAATCAGAGACTCGGGTTCGGTGGCCTGACCGGCCTCATCCACAAACACATGCGTGAAGTGACCAACACTGAAAACACACTTCTCTTTAAAACGAGTGACCGCTCATTATTAGTCGATGTTAGGATTCGATTTTTTTCCCATGCATGTTTCACCAAATCATAAATCTTATTAATTTTATATGCGTGTCCCTGGAGCACAAAAGCAGTATTTGTAGCAATAGACAACAATACATTGTATGGCTCAAAATTATACATTTTTATCATTAAGATCATGTTCCAAGTAAATATCTTACCATATCAAAACTTAATTATTGATTATTAATATGCATTGCTAAGAATTCATTTGAACAACTTTAAAGATGATTTTCCTCAATATTTAGATTTTTTTGCAACAGATTTTCAAATATTGTCCAAACCATACATCAATGGAAAATTATTTATTAAAATGTATAAATCTTAATTAAAAAAAAATAATTGACCCTTATGACTAGTTTTGCGCTCCAGGGTCACATAATAATTTATAAGTTATATATAATTGTTAACAAGGGCTGGAAATGAAAATTGCATAAATTCAGATGTGAATAATCATTAAGCAGTTTTTTTTTGGCCAATAAAGAGAATCAAACGATACTGAAATGTTTAAAATTATTAAATGCATGAGAAGGATGCACTACTAGAAATGGCCAAATGAATGTGCAGCAGCCACTGGACAGTGAGACGGTCAGCGCGGTCAGAAAATACACGTTAACTGCAGAAGAACAAAGAATTAGGTGTGAAACCATCAGGAACCATTTAGTGTCCAGAAGTGTGTCTTTTCTTCTCCACCTGTATTTTCTGACCGCGCTGACCGTCTCACTGTCCAGTGGCTGCTGCACACATTCTTCTCATGCATTTAATAATTTTAAACATTTCAGCGCAAGTTAAATCTCGTTTGGCCTGTAAAAATAACCCTCTGAATTTTACATATGTAAAATTAATAGTTGTTAAGATTTATGTGGTTTGGTCAAATGTGCTTTGAAAAAAAAATATGATCAGAATTCCGACCTGTATAATAATGATTATGCATGCACTGTATACAGTATATATGTGTGGTGCATGTAATGTAAGTCTCACCGCAGACCGATCTGGTAGAACATCCCAGCGCTGGAACACGTGGACACCACGACACGATGGAAGCTGGCGTGACGGATATCTTCTCCGGCTCTGGCGTACTGACGCAGCTCCTCCGGCATGGACTGCAGAGCACAACACATGATTACTCAGCACCATTTAAAATGCTGCATGTCATGTTATAATTCCAGGAGCAGGCCATTATCTACAATCAGGAGGTTTTTACCTACCTACCTATCAACACCCTAGCAACCACCCTGAGGACCATAACAACACCCTAGCAACCGCAACCACGTAGCAACACCTTAGCAACCGCAACTATGTAGCAACACCCTAGCAACCACCCTGAGGACCATAGCAACACCCTAACCCTAACCCACCCTGGGCACCCACGTAACAACACCCCAATTACCCTAGCAACTGCATAGCATCAACCTAGCAACCAATCAGAGTACCTTACCAACCGTATAGAAACGCCCTAGCAACTACCCAGAGGACCATAGCAACACCCTAGCAACCACCCTGAGGACCATAGCAACACCCTGGCAACCACCCTGGGCACCCGCAACCACGTAGCAACACCCAAGCAAACACCCCAATTACCCTAGCAACTGCATAGCATCAACCTAGCAACCAATCAGAGTACCTTACCAACCGTATAGAAACGCCCTAGCAACTACCCAGAGTACCCTCTCTGGAACATGCTAGCATTGTGATTATACTTAAAAGTACTTTCATAGCAACACTCCACACCAACCTAGTAACCACCTGAGTACCCTAGCAACCCCATAGCAACACCCTAGCAACCACCCGGAGGACCATAGCAACACTCTAGCAACCACCCTGGGCACCAGCAACCACGTAACAACACCCCAATTACCCTAGCAACTGCATAGCATCAACCTAGCAACCAATCAGAGTACCTTACCAACCGTATAGAAACACCCTAGCAACTACCCAGAGTACCCTATCTGGAACATGCTAGCATAGCATTGTGATTATACTTAAAAGCAACTTCATAGCAACACTCCACACCAACCTAGTAACCATCTGAGTACCCTAGCAACCCCATAGCAACTACCCCGGGTACCCTAGCAACTGCATAGAAACACTCTAGCAACCACCCCAGTTACCCTAGCAACCATATAGCAACACCCTAGCAACTAGACAATGTTTTATCTAGCTATCCGAGTTTATGTAGAGATATTTTTATGTATGTTTTTTTCCCTTAAACTTTTTGTACTTTATAAAAGCCCTTCTAGAGACAAATGTTTCAAAGAAGCTTTCTCTCTATATAAACACCGTTACTGGCATTAGACGGCTTTCAATCCATACATGGGACAACAATAACTGGCTTTACTTTCTTGCAAATTAAAAAGTAGTGCGTTACTTTACTAGTTACTTAAAATAGTAATCCGATTACATAACTCATGTTACTTGTAATGTTACCCCCAACACTGATAATTTATTCACCGTTTGAATAAAGGTCATTATTGTACACTGCCTCCGAAACTTTCGTGCGTCACATTTTTTTTTTACTTTCTGCGTTTTCACATCCATAGCATGCATTTTGATAGAAAAGGATGAGGGATACGAAAATAAAAGAACGATGACCATAACCGTGGAAGGTACAGGTAATAAATGCATTACCTCATCGGTGAACATCCTCCTTCATAGCGTCATAAAGCTTCGCCTTTATCATTTTGAAAATGCAAACATGTATGTATTGTGCCTTTAGATCAAGCCTGAACGCACCTCTTCTGGCCTGCAGGTGGCGTTGACTCGAGCCAGACTGGCGGCGTGCAGGAATCCGCTCTGGTGCAGACGCATGCAGACGAGGTCAGCCGCGCTGTTGGAGGGGGTGCACACCAGCACACGACTGCAGGGGATGCGGTGATGCACCTGCGCGCGCACACACACACACACGCACACACACACAGAGACACACAGAGACAGAACACACACACACACCATCTGACCTCAGCTCACTCACTACAGAGATGCAGTGAGAAGAGGCATGCTCCACACTGAATTATTTCAATTAAAGATATTTGCCTCACATGCTCATTTGTAGTTACTTTAAGGTATGTTTCACAAATATTTTTGTCCAGAACTAGAGAAGTTTATAGCTTATTCATTAATACCTCTCCTGGTAAATGTATTTAGAAATAATTCAAGCACACGATGTACTTCTAGTTCAATAATGTTTATGAGACTCAATTTTTAGGGAATTTTATATTACTAAATAACATTAACAGTGGGTCTAATGGAATTGCATGCATGCCAAGGTATTTACACCATTAATGAGTTGGATGCTAAACATGGCCAATGTTTTAAAACATGATTTGAAAGATGGAGCGGTCTCAGGTGTAATAGATCCCGGTCATGATTCAGAAGTGAAACGGCATCAAATGTGTGTTTCGTTGGGAATCGGCACTTAAGTGCTCGTCACTCTTTAAGCCCCGCCCCGTTCACACCGCCAGCGACAGTTGGCGACCGAATGTGGGCGTGTCAAGCGACGCGGGTCAAGCGAAAAAACTTAAGGATTGCTCAACTTTATGCAAATGAACAGCGAATATCGTGAGCGACAACCAATAGGAGAGAAGAATCTGTCAGCGGCGCTCACACGTCACCGTCTCGAGTGCATGTAAGATTTCCGGAGCAAACTCACGGTTTTAAACGATTTGACTAACGACATGAAAATGATGATCGTTCATCCAGCAAGAAATGTCAATTAGACATGCGAGCAGCTATCGTCAGATCGTCAGGATGGAATGAGAGGTAGAGTTGAGTGTCATCAGCATAGCAGTGATATGAAAAGCCATGTTTCTGAATGACAGAACCTAGTGAAGCCATGTAGACAGAAAAGAGAAGTGGTCCAAGCACCGAGCCCTGAGGTACCCCAATAGCTAGATGTTAGACTTGGACACCTCACTTCTCCAAGATACCTTAAAGGACCTATCTGAGAGGTAAGACTCAAACCACTGGAGTGCGGAAGGAAGAAATGGTGATTAACCGAGTCAAAAGCAGTGGACAGATCCAGCAGAGTTGAGTGTCAGTGATATGAAAAGCCATGTTTCTGTGTTAGTTTTTTTTTTTAAATGCTCTGCCTCACAGAATTCCAGCCTCAAGCCCGATCTGCAGTGACTGGTGTTGTACCTGCAGAATGGCCTCTATGAGCGTGATGGTTTTGCCGGTACCAGGAGGCCCAAACAGAACGTATGGCGTGGGACGGCATTCCCCTCTCAGGATCCGTTTGACCGCCCCTTTCTGCGCAGGATTCAGCTGAGCGTTGAAGAACTTGCCAGGGTTTGGGATGTGCTTCGCTGTCATTGTCAAATCTGAAAAATCACACAATAAATAAAATTCAAGAGGAAATACAGCTGCAGAAATTTTGGGGCAAATGGCCAAAGAGCCACACTGGAAGGAGAATAGTTCACGTAAGCTCACACAACACAGCTAAAGAGCTTGTTTCTTGGAAAAGGTAGTACTAGTATACTTTTATTTAACGCCATGTCAGCATCAATTAAAAAAATACAAGTATAACAAATACAATAAAAACCAGCAACACAGTTTATATTACACAAGATGTTTACATTAACACATGATAAAAATGTTCATATTAATTAACTTCACAAACGAGTTTTCTACATGCATTAAAAGCAGGACAGTCCAATAAAACATATTTGACAGAAAGGGGAACCTTGTAGAACAACCTTGCAGTCTTGCATGACCTATACGACATATGCTAAATACCACCTGATCAAATCTAGTGTTAAAAGATAAAAAATCAGTTTTAAATTTATGTAATTTATTGTTTGTACATGTATCCCACTCTTCTTGCCACTTATTTAATATATAACGATTTCCTGCAAAAGATGGTGAATATCAAATATATGTTCAGTTTTTTTATGCAGCTTGGTCCAAAGACAGTGGAGCGTTTATTAAGAGAGCAATTTTTTTTTTATATACCAAAAAATGGCAACCAAGCAAAACGTTGGAAACCGACATATGAATAAACCACAGACCGTCAAGCTTTTTGAGCATCTTCAGGATGTGCACCAATGTGTATCAAAAAGGATCACAATTTTTAAGACTAAAATGATGATTTCAAAATGATGGACGGGTGTTTCGTCTGATCTGGTGATCATGAAGTCATTACAACACACCGTGGTAATGTGGTGCCGTTCCCAAAAATTGGCAAGAACTAGAGCTTGCACGGTTCTGGATAAATTGAGAACCAGTTTTTTTTTTATTCGTTTTAAATATAAATCATGATTCTGAACTAATCAAAACAACATGTTATTTACTAGAGGCGGACACTGAGGGATTACAAATTGTATTTACATGTTTAATTTAGATACACTTCCTGACTAAGAAAGTGTCAGGAAATTCAGGTGTTTGAGATCGCTTCCTGACCATTTGAGCTTGAGACAGCTGGGCCTTTTGTCTCTATGATAATGGTAAGATCAATGAGTCAGACTACTGAGAGATTCAACCTTTGATCTGCAAATGGCTTTGTCCTGGCCAGACGTGGATTCGTTAGGTTTATTGCCCTCAGATGTATGTTTATTTGATGTTTTGTCTCAACCTCCAAAAAGTCCCTCCTCCAATTCTGCCTATAAAGATACCCTGTAAAAATGACTTAAGATGAGATTTCGATGACTACAGATACCAATGACATGTCATAGAATAAAGCATTCTGCTGACGATCCAATCCGAAGTCTCCTGGTCTTCTCTTCTGAGTTTTCTACACTTTAGAAGAACCGAGTTTACAACAGATGGTGCCGTGGACCCGGATAGAGTTCCAGCTTCCTCACCTGAATCCAGCGAAACTTCCACTGAAAACAAGAGGACCCAGACTGATTTTTCTCTCAACCAAGGGTTGTGGTGAGTGGCTGTCTCTAATCCAAAAGAACCTAAGACCAGTACAAATTTTTGTATCCTCTGTGCCGTCAGAGAAGAGTTAACATACATCTGTAGGGTTTGTTTAACTAAGTTTATCCTCTGTTTCAGGCAGGGAAGAGTTTATCCTCTAAAGTTTTTATTTTAGAGATGAAAGTTTATCCTCTGTTTTTCAGGCAGGCAAGATTTTGGGCATTACGTGCTAAAAAATGAGTTATCCTCTGTTTCAGGCAGGGAAGGTTAGCATTTCGTGCTAATAATTTAGTTTTTATCCTCTGTTTTTTTTGTAGGCAGGGAAGGTTAAGTGTGTGAAGTGTTGGTAATTTGGAAATTTAACAATAGTTAAGTTTTTTTTTTTTACAAGTGTACCCTCTGTTGATCAGAGAAGTGTTTGTTTTGTTTGTGTGGTACCGAAGAAACTTACAAAATGGTTAGAATGAATGCTAGGCTGATTCCAACCACAGAAAAGATGGGTCTTGCGACTCCGTTGTGGTCAGATAGTGAATTCAAAACACTGTTAGGGGAACAAATGGACCTAATAGTCACTGAAAAAGTTAGACAAAAACTAACGCAGAAATATGAGATTCATCCAGACAAGACTTGGTCGGTAGATGAGTGTAAAAAGGTACTAGGAGCAAGTATTCGTAAGAACAATGTGAAAGGCATTATCTGTTGTTACAGAGAATTCAGTGTAACCCTAGCCACAAAACAGTCTCAGCGTAACTCAGAGCTAGAGAAACAGAACAATGAACTTCGTGCTAGAGTATCCACTTTGACTAAGAAATTGAACCTCAAGAAAGCTGCAGCAAAAACTGATGTGGGAGTTAGTCAGCCTGATAACATTTACCCTGATTTACAAGCGGTCTTTGAAACAGATGTAGCTCTCCAATCAGTAACTGATGTGCCTGTAAATTCAGTCAATGTTGAGGAAACTGATAGTGTTCCTCCCAATTCTTCTGTTGTGCAAATACAAACTGTTGCCAACGCTTTATGTCCTAAAGATATAGAGAGACTATCTCAGAGTTTACCGGCAGCACACACACATTTAACTGAATTTAGAAGAACATTGATCTCAAGATGGGTAGAAGCTTATCCAACAGGGCGTGCTACAGCTGCACATACTGCTAAATGTCTTGTCACTGATTTCATTCCCAGATGGGGATTACCAGATTGCATTGACTCAGATCAAGGTACCCACTTCACAGGACAGGTAGTCAAGGAAGTGTCTAGAATGTTGAAGATTAAGTGGAACCTTCACTGTCCCTATAGGCCACAAGCATCAGGACAGGTTGATCTTAGAAATGCTGATGTGCACATTGTTTCAGATGCCCTGATCGCTTACTGTGAAAACCTCACAAAGGCAGTGCAGAGTGCCAAAGAGAGAGTTGAGTCGTGTTGGCAGACTCCACCAGAAGGTGGACACACAATCGTCCCAGGTCAATGGGTCATGATAAAGGCATTCAAAAACAAGCCATTAGAGCCTAAGTGGTACGGACCACATCAAGTGATGTTGATTACAGCAGCTGCAGTATTGTGTCAGGGAAGGAAAACTTGGACTCATGTGTCACACTGTAAGGTTGTTCCTCCCCCTGCAGGGATAGGATAGGGCAGACACAAGAACCAGTGAGGAGCCCAGGGAAGAACCGAAAGCAACAGGCTTCGGGGGCCAACCCTGCGGTGAAGATTTCCTCATAGGCCTTTCCCCTCCATTAGTTCATCCTTTCCTCACTGTTCTTTAGGTGTCGCAGGAATTAAGAAATAGGAAAGAAGGAACAACCATAGCAGACTATATTTTGAACAGAGGATACAACCCTAATGTTTGCAGACTCTACAAATACTGCTCTGTGCCGTTGTTCTCTCTTGTTTGTGTTTCTTTCTTCCTCTGTGCAGATACCATTTGATGGCTGTCCTGAGATCCATATGCACCGCCCTTCTCACCTGCGGATGAAGCCGCAACCTCTAGAAAACAACTAGACCCATTGCCGAGCCAACTATCACACAAGAAAGAGAAAAGAAAGAAGAATAAAAAATAAAAAATACACAACGCAGAGACTCACATACGGGAACTTCAGTCATCCATCAACATGATCAAGATTTTCGTACTCTTGATCTTTCAGCAAAATTACACCAGATGACTGAAAATAATTCTTCATGGTTCGGAAACTTGTTAGGTAAACCCTGGCTGTGGATCAAGGAAATAGCAATTCTGCTGTTGTTTCTCCTACTATCTATGCATCCACAGTATCAAGTGTTTTCTTTCAGCAAATGACTCCCACCTCTCACGAGGAAATTACAGTTCCAACCAGAAAAGATTATTACCCGTAAGAACTTCACGGACCCTAATTGCATGTTTTGTTTCTGTGTCAGCATGCAATTACATATAAGCAACACAGAACATGTACAATGTGCCTGTAACGATTACAAGTTACAAGAATTAACTTTTAAGTGTCTAAATTTGTATTTTGTGAGAGTTATTAGAACTCTCAAAGGGGGAATTGAGGGATTACAAATTGTATTTACATGTTTAATTTAGATACACTTCCTGACTAAGAAAGTGTCAGGAAATTCAGGTGTTTGAGATCGCTTCCTGACCATTTGAGCTTGAGACAGCTGGGCCTTTTGTCTCTATGATAATGGTAAGATCAATGAGTCAGACTACTGAGAGATTCAACCTTTGATCTGCAAATGGCTTTGTCCTGGCCAGACGTGGATTCGTTAGGTTTATTGCCCTCAGATGTATGTTTATTTGATCTTACCAACAGCTGTGCCTTTGTCTCTCTGTTTATGACTTCCTGGCCCAGACGTTGATTAGCTATGCATTTGGTTAATTTGTTCTGCAAATGGTTTTCCCCTGGCCCAGACGTTGATTAGATTAGTGACTATGCATTTGAATAACTACTTTGTTTGAATTTGTCCCCACCTCCAAAAAAGTCCCTCCTCCAAAAATGCCTATAAAGATACTGTGTAAAGTTACTTGAATGAGATTTCGATGACTACAGATACCAATGACATGTCATAGAATAAAGCATTCTGCTGACGATCCAATCCGAAGTCTCCTGGTCTTCTCTTCTGAGTTTTCTACACTTTAGAAGAAAGCAGGAGACTTCGGAATTCAAACAAAGTAGTTATTCAAATGCATAGTCACTAATCTAATCAACGTCTGGCGGGCAGGGGAAAACCATTTGCAGAACAAATTAACCAAATGCATAGCTAATCAACGTCTGGGCCAGGAAGTCATAAACAGAGAGACAAAGGCACAGCTGTTGGTAAGATCAAATAAACATACATCTGAGAGATTCAACCTTTGATCTGCAAATGGCTTTGTCCTGGCCAGACGTGGATTCGTTAGGTTTATTGCCCTCAGATGTATGTTTATTTGATGTTTTGTCTCAACCTCCAAAAAGTCCTCCTCCAATTCTGCCTATAAAGATACCCTGTAAAAATGACTTAAGATGAGATTTCGAATATACAAATACCAATGACATGTCATAGAATAAAGCATTCTGCTGACGATCCAATCCGAAGTCTCCTGGTCTTCTCTTCTGAGTTTTCTACACTTTAGAAGAACCGAGTTTACAACAACACAAAATAGTAATTGTGCCTCAATCTATTCAAACATTTTAAATTCATTTGAATAATTATAATAAATATTTTATCTGTTTCATTACTGAATGCATCGGCACTTTTGATTTATTAATGGTTCAATGAAAAATATTTTTTTTACAGTCAGTTGTCGCCACCTAGTGGTTAAACAATACAATCAACAAACGCTATTTGAAGCGGAAATAGATGACTTGCTCTATTTTGATTGTGACCATAGACACCAATGTTTATATCTGAACTACAAACTTTAATCCCAGTATTTCTGTGATAATATGAATGATTATAAGCCGTTTCTTACCTGAACATGCTCGGTGTGTGTCAGCGGCGAACGCAGATCTGAATGTCCCAACAAGGTTTAATAGACACGGGCGAATCGTTGCCATTTAGAAATAAGATCAAGTGGGGTTTTGAATTGAGATAATTAACCGTGCAACTCTAGAAAGTACTCGGACCATAACCCAAAAGAAGTTAATATTTGAACAGGTGGTGGCGCTGTAGAGTTCGTCCTATATACACATGAAAATCTGTCTCAATGCTATTAAAGAACATCACTATAAGCGTGCCAAATTTCATCATATTCATATACATCTATCGGTTTCACAGGGCTTCCATAAACTCCCATTTGGGAAGAAAACAACAGTAATACCAACAGCAGCTTTGGTGCTTGGCTCCTAAAAAAAGGTGCACTGTTAAAAATGAAATTTTAAGTTTTATCCAGTCACCTGTTTTAGTTTGTGTGGCCACAGACACCATCTCTGCGCCGTCTGTTTTCTGGCTTGCATCCTTCTCCTGATGACAATCAGAACAAAGACTCGTCAAACACATGCTCGTTTATTACGGACTCTCTAATGAATGAACCATCACCTCCTCTTGATCCTCTTCCCTCCACTCTCCGTTCCACTGGGGCTGCTGCAGCAAGAGCATGCTGGGAAACAAAACTCAACCCAGACAACAACACATCTCAACTACTGCCGCTCTATAGAAACCAACTCAAAAGATCCTTCGTTTGTGATCGGTGCTGGGAAAATGAGTGTGAATGCAAAACAACGGAAACATGTTCGAATGTGAGGTTTTTGCAAAAATGGGTTCATTAAGCACTCGTCTAACGATCCCAATGCTCCAAATAGTAATTAAACATCTATAAGTATCTTTATTTGTAGGTTTTCTGAGAGGAGTACCTTTTCTCTGCTCGCTCTCATGCAAAGCGCACACAAAGATGCTTCCTACGGTGTGCGATGTGACCAAAATCTTGATTTGACTCATTTTATAAAAATCACAATATAGTTATTTTTTTATTTTAAAAAGGTTATGATATTAAAATCTTTGATACCATAGAATTTTTCGTCCATACTATATATATATCGTCATATCGCACAGCCCTACTTTCAATAATCAATTGATTTGTAATGAACACACCAGAGTGATTTTTTACTAGTGCCGTCAAAATTAGCAAGTTAACGCAGATTATAAATTTTTCCAGTTTAATGCATTAAACATATTTAACGCAGGGGCGAGGCAAGGTTTGGCCACCCCACTCACAACTACTGCTTTTATCCTGACAAAAAATTGCGTTTATTTAAATGTTTATGATCACTTCAAATGGGAGACGTTTCAGACACATCGTTTAAGTCGTGACGTTACCAAAAAGGCGATTAAAGCTGCCATAAAACGGTGTATGTGTGCAAATCGTGTCATCGCTCATCTAACACACCCGATTCAACTCATCAGCTCATTAATAGAGACTTCAAGACCTGAAGTGGGTCAGAACATGTTTAGAGATGTGAGAAAATAAAATCCACGTCTCTTAAACAGCCCAAAAAAATTCAGAACCCAGCTGATGTGATGTCGCTTCATCAAAGAACAAAAGAAAAAAAGGGGAAATCAATAACTTGTGTAGCTTTAAGGATTCATCTAAAATATTGTGTTTGATAACTTTTGATAGCGCTCAATTATACTGTAATGTTGAATGGCTAGTCAACGGGTAAATATTAGGGGGAAAAAACATTTTATAGTAATATATCAGTGATGCTGGCCTTCAGTCAAAAAATATGCATTATGCAAATATTAAAATACACCGTCTATGTTGTTTGTACATTAATTTAAGGATTGAATCTGAAATTGCAATCAAAAATAATGTTAGGTGGAATTAGTTTCAGAAAAAGTGCAATTAGTGACTTATTTTTTATCGATTGACAACACTAATTTTTACATTTGATTGTTTTTCTTGAATAATTTTTTGTAATATAAAAAAATGTATATACTACACTTGATTCCTTTTTTTTGCATATGTTCTTATTTATTGATTAAATAAAAAATAGCAATATTATGATAATTAATATAGCAATAATTATTAAGAACAGAATTGGAGGAAACGATGCAATGTTGCTTCAGAAAACTAACTCTATTCTTCTCAGAAATTACTTCAAACACCTCATTTTTCGTCATTGAAGCTCTTTTAATGGAGAATAAAAATAACTCATTTTTGAAAATTAGCTCATTGGGACTCATTTTTCCAGCACGGGTCACATTTCATATTTAAGTGTTTTCTCCTATTTCTATTTAATCAATTACACTGCCGCTCAAACGTTTGTGATCGGTAAGAGTTTAATGTTTTTAAGATAACCTCCTCTGCTCATCACGGCCGAATCTATTCAATCAAAAATACAGAAAAAAACTGTAATATTGTGAAATATTATTGCAATTTCTAATATTGGTTTCCTATTTTAATATCCTGTAAAATAGAATTTATTTCTGTGATGCAGCGCTGTATTTTCAGCATCGTTACTCCAGTGTCACGTGATCTTCAGAAATCATAATATTATGATTTATGATGAGCGTTGAAACTCTTCATATTGTTTTTTGGAACAAGACTTTTTTCTTTGATTCTTTGATGAATATAAAAGTTAAAAAGAGCAACGTTTGCTCAAAATATAAATATTTTCTAACAATATAAGACTTTATGACATTAACACATTCCTCCTCAATAAAAGTATTAATAAACATAAAAAAATGCACTGACCCCAAACTTTTGAATAGCATTGTGTATTGTTTTATTTATTTTTTAACTAAATGCTGTTCTTTTTAACTTTATTAATCAGAGAATCCTAAAAAATATATCACAGGTCCCCCCCAAAAAATATGAAAAAGCACAAGTTTCAACAATGATAATAAAGCAGCATATTATTATGATTTCTGAAGATCATGTGACACTGAAGACTGCAGTAATGATGCTGAAAATATAGCTTTGATCACAGAAATAAATTACAGTTTAAAGTATATTAAAATGGTAAACTGATTTTAACTTGCAATAATATTTCACAAAATATTTTTTTCTGTATTTTTGATTTAATAGATACAGCCTTGATGAGCATAAGCAACTTCTGATCTCAAACATATTACATTTGTATTTATTTTTATATAAAAAAAAAATGGAAAGATCTACGCCTCATCATACGACCACCGTTTATCCAGTTAGCAACTGTAACTTCAGATGAGTTATGATATTAAAAACGCAGGATAATCCAGTATGTTTTCTTACTGTTGTCTCCAAAATGCTTGACCTGCTCCAGAGCGCAGTGGCACCTCCTCGTGGTCAGCCTGCACAGAGCGGGTTATTGCGGTGAGATCTCTGGTTTAATGGGGAGGGCTTTCTGAAGCTGGAGCGAGCAGCGGCACCTGTTGAAGGTGAACTCCACGTCCAGAGGCTCTCCGAGGTAGTTCTTCTGGAGATCAGCGTTCACTCGTAAACTCACGTCCTCGTCGCTGATCTGTGAGAGTCGAGAGCGTTTGAGTGACAGCTGTCAATCAAACCACACAACGTCCAATACGGAGGAAATTCATATCGGTCTGTGATATGACAACAGGGAGTCTACCGGCTTAAGACAAATTAACCACTTTTTTACCGGTTTCACTGAGGCTTAAACCTAGTCCTAGACTAAACTCTACTTTAAATATATCCGTGCCTTTGTTTTGTCTCAAAATGCACCCCAGCGATAATTATTCCTAAAATTGACTTAATTGAACTATGGCCTAATTCCAGGCTCAGTCTGTGAAACCGGACCTTTTTAAGAGCAAGAGAAGAACATTTAAAGTAATTAATCGAGTCGAACACAATCTCAAGTTGCTTTGGCAAAACTTCAAAGTTTGAAAACACAACTCCATTGCTTTTAAAATATTTTTTACAAAAACAGCCCAAATATGCAAAGAGCTTTTACTGCATCTTCTGATCGCGCTTCAAACGCTGTATTTCGTCTTGTTTTTTTCAGTGCAAATGACTAAAGATGCTTAAACAAAGATATTAGTTGAGAAGCAAAAATAATAATGTGAGGATAAAATTATGATTTTTTTAAATGTGTATACATTTCTGACAAGTTATAAAACAAGCGTTCTTGTTTTAAGCATAAACTCACGTCATTTTGTTTAGTATTATCGAAAACATAACTTTTTATATTCGTTTCGCATCTCAAGAAAATACATCTTAATTTATGGATGCTTACAGGTGCATATCAATTATGGGTATTTCCAATTATATGGAAAAAATATTATATCACGTTTTTTTTTTTTTTTATATCACGATTTTATCACGATTCTTTGTCATGTTGCAAGTTGTCTGAGCGTTAAAGCCAAAATAATTTCCCTATTATCAAGACGAAGCATTTAAAAAAAATAATAATAATAATAGATTAGCAGATATTTAGGCCAAAGTGGGCATCTTTGTCATCATTTTATCTTTCTTATTAAAAAATAAGAACAAAGATGCATTACAGATACACATAATATACAAATAAAACAAACAGTGCTTTATTTTCAGGTTCAATTGGTGTATTTAGCAGAGCATTCAAGAAACTGTATGAACAAATATAAAAACTATATAGACTGATTCCTAAAGCAACTGTATTAAACATTAAAGGAACAGTTCACCCAAAAAAAAAATTCTGTCATCTGTCTGTCAATTCTGCCATAGTGTTTTATATTTATACCATCATTTACTCAAAAGTTGTTTTAAAGTGTCTTTCTTGTGCTGAAGAAGATATTTTGAAGAATGTGGAAAACCAAACAGTTCCTGGTCCTCGTGACTTCTACATGATTTTTTTTCCTTCTATCAAAGTCAATGTGGACCTGCAACTGTTTGGTTTCCCTCATTCCTCAAGATATAATCTTTGTGTTCAGCACAATAAATATATTAATACAGGTTTGGAACAACATGTGAGTGAGTAAATAATGACAGAAATTTAATTGTAGGCAGTCGGCTACATGTTTAATAGGCTACTGTCCCTTTAACAGCTGCACGCATCTAATATACAGGCATGCTTCCGTTTACTTTCAATTTAGACATAACCAACTAAGTCTATATGTAAACCATGTAGCGCAAAAGATAACTTGGTTCAGTAATCAGGCGCTGTTTAACAGGCTTTAACAGATGAAACTCAAAAATAAATTAAATGCACACAGACTGAAGTAGTTTAAGTCTTTGGTTATTTTAATTGTGATGATTTTGGCTCACATTTAACAAAAACCCACCAATTCACATCGCAACTAATTATAATATGGTGACACGTCCATCAGCTACTCAACTCAAAACACCTGCAAAGGGTTCCTGAGCCTTCAAAATGGTATTAAACGCAATAAACTAAATAAAAGATGTACTATAAATGATCATGATACCTCTGTGACATAGGACATGTACTCAATAACTGTTCCTCCACTGCAGGGCTTCTTCAGAGCAACTTTATCACCTACAGGAGGAATAAACAGAAACATTTTAATATCTACACACAATTATTTTACTGGTTATGGATCACCAATGTTAACAGTTGTTAAACCTCTTTTAATTAAATATTTTTTTCAGCATGTAACGGTACACAAACGTTTTGACGTCACGGTTTGGTACAGCAAGAGAAAAATACACTATTTTTTGGGGGGTAAATTAATGTTTAACTGAAAAAAATGCTCTTTAAATAAATTAAAATTAATTTTCTTTAAATCTACCTCAGCTTCTGCTCCATGTGAGCCCTTTTAGATCATTATAAGGTTACCGTTAACAACAGAGCCCGAACTTCAATTGAATTACTAATTATTTGTATTAAAATAATCAACACTCAAAAAAAATTAAAATTGTATGCAAACATGTAAATTGCACTCAATGCAGTTTTTAAATTAACTTCCAAATTATAAATTTCTATGTGTTGTTGTTTAAATATATTAATTTACACAGTGGCTGTCATAACTGGTTTCATAAAAGTTTATTTAAATACAGCAACATTAAATGATTAAGACATCACTAACAGGTAAAGTCAAATATGAGGCATGAGCTGTTCATTCAGGTTTATTTCGCGTCGAATCTAGAAGAGTAAGACGTAATCGCGCGGCTGTTAATATACTGAACTACTCCTTTGCTCTGTTGTGGTGTAATGCGGATGGTTTTAAAGAGTGAAGCTGAGCGTCCTGACCGATGAAGAGGCTCGGCCGACCCTCGGCGAGGCCCGGCACCTCCAGGTGTAGACACACGGCTCCTTTCCTGAGGATGGCGCCGGTGAGACTGAACTCACGGATCTCGCTCTCGGCCTGCAGCTCCTCCAGCCACAGCAGAGCCGAGAAACACGGCAGCATCGACGACAGGCTCAAGGGCTGCAGGAACACAACAACAGCGGTTACAGTGCTGGACGAAGCCTTTTGAGGAACGTCTGTTCACTCGGCGGCCTCCGGGCAGCTTAAACTAGACCAACCCTGCATCCCAATGTTCATACTATACATCCTAAATAGTACAATAAGTGTGTGCCAATGCATAGTATGTTGAAAAGAGTCCCTGGATGGTGTACTACAGCGGTTCTCAATTCCACTCCTTCCTATGTTACTCTTATTGTTCAGACGTTTGCCCTGCGAAGTGGACATCACGCCATGATTCCAGTTCGAAGCGAACGTATTATATTCCATTCAAAGTGTGCGAGACGTGAATTCAAATAGTATATATTTACAGCGGTATATGATGTAACACTCGTCTGTGCGCAGCGCAAATCATGCTCCGAAGTAAACTACAACGGAGTTCCCTGCTCAGGGAGTAGGGAGCGATGTACACTGTGTAGGGAGCATGTCAATTGGAACACAGTTCATGCACGGAGCGCACTTCTAACGAGCTGATTATCTCAATCAGGTGTTTAACTAAGAGAGAGATGCAAAATATGCAGAGCGAGGGGGGGGGGCTGTAATTGAGAACCGCTGGTGTACTATTCCAGATCGATCTTTGAAGTGCACACTCTAATGGCTAAAATCACCCACAATCCATTGCGCTTTGGCGAAGGATTCGGTCCAGAACTACAAATGCGTATAAAACTACAAATGTGGCGGATGCGATCGACCGATAGGTTCAAGGTTTTTTTTTATTCGTCACATACTCAATTATACAGAAAATAATCAGTAGTGAAATGTAAAAATCAGTAGTGAAATGTGGAGAGGTTTGCAAAAAGGCATTAACATTTAATAAATAAATAAAATTCTTGCTATGCATGCTATATTTAATCTGCGACAGCAATGTGAACTTTTATAAACATCTATTCGGTCGTTAACTTTTAAATGCATAATATGAGCAGAAAATATGAGCAGAGTCCTCCGCATGAAAGACCCACGACTGGCTACTTTTCTCTCTAATACGGTATGAAGTTAAATTATGAAGTTAAGTGTGTGCTTTGTCTTCACCAAAACAGTACATACTTTAAGGGCGTAGTTTAAGTCGGCACATTGGGACGCAGCACAAGTCCTATCTAAATAAATGGGGGGGGAATCCTGAAATCTCAACAACTGCTCGCTGAACTCGCGATTAAATTACATATTTCACATCAGCAATAAATTAACTGCCTCAATGTTATTTCCTATGCTCAAATAGCGTTTAAAAAGCTTGCCATAGAAACCGGAGCTTCTAACAGCCGCTGTAGTGACGCAATGACTTTACTAATCAGTGATTGGCTCTCTCATTTAGAAGGCGGGACTATCCTGCTATATTACGCGTTGCAGTTTCTCCCATTCATAAGTGGCCTATAGCAGGGCTCTCGAGTTATAGCTAAAGTTTGGAGTGAGATTAGGGGAGGGGAGGGGAGGAGCAAGTCAGGCAAGTCAGGAGAGGGACCATGCAAAGGGGAGGAGCAACTCAAATATTTGATTTAATTATGCATAACTTAAAGAAAGGTTTAATATAATTTAGTTGTAAAAAAAATTCACCCCCCTCACAGTTGTCAGCTATATAGACCAAAATAATTTTTCGTACCAGGCTGTAAACATACGTGTTTCTGCTGTAAAGTTGGGCATTTTAACATGGGGGGGGGGGGGGGGTCAATGGGAAGGACTCCCTTTTGGAGCCAGTCGATGAACTGCAGTTTAAGTCACGTCCGTGTTGGTTAAAACCAGCACAATCTAATAAACATGATCAATGGATAAAGGGACTCGGCACAGAGAACATGTTGGAGGATCGTCCTCTAGTATGTCATCCCGGAGTGACCGGTTCTACAGCAGGTCAGAGGTCATTACCTCGGCCAGAGCCGGCTGCGCGATCAACACGTCCCTCTGACCCTCCACACAATCCCTGAGAGCCTGCGGCACACCGTAGTTACCCAAGAAGTTCGGAAGATGCCGGCGTGCAAGTCTGTCGAGGACCAGAGACGAGATGACAATCACAGCACAGATTATCACAAGATATCCGCCAATGACACACTTTAGCATCTCTTTCTTTCAACAACACCTCATTCTTATTCTCACAACATTTAAATAACACATTAACAAACTCTCTTGTATTATACTTTATTAATAAGAGCCGCTAACTTGACATTTATTTACAGTATTGTGGCCATGAATTAAAAATGAATTCCCTTGTTTTATTCAACCATGGCAAATTCATTCATCCATTTTGATTGAATTCAAATCACGGCCATAAACATGAAGTCTAAATTTGTGGCCACGATAAATATATTTTTTTGTCTGCATGTCACAGTATGCTCAGATAAATGCACACATGCAATGTACGGGTGTTAGTATGTTTCTGGCCTTAAACAGAGCTGCAGATAATATCTGGCGAGTAAACCATTCAAAAACACAAAAATGGACACAAACGCAGGAACGGAAAGCATCTGAGCACAGAATCAATGTGTCCCTGGAGCACAGAAGCAGTCGTAATAACACAGCTATATTTGTAGTAATAGCCAACAATACATTGTATGGCTCAAAATTATGATTGTTCTTTAATGCCAAAACTCATTAGATGTTAAAATTAAGATCCATGTAAATTATTTCCAACCGTAAATATATCAAAACTTAATTATTGATTAGTAATATGCATTGCTAAGACTTAATTTGAACAACTTTAAAGGTGATTCTCTCAATATTTAGATTTTTTTGCACCCACAGATTCCCAAATATTGAACCATACATCACTGGAAATATTATTAATTCAGCTTCCATGTGTGAATCTCGACTCTTGTGCCTGGTTGTGTGGCCCCGGGTCTCACCTGATGGGTGCCGGCGGAGCCGTGACCGTGAGCACCTGCAGGGGGCGCTGCTGCGGCGGCGGAGCGGTTAGAGCGCAGTACGGGACACGGGGTTCGAGCAGACTCTCCTCCACGCTGCTCACAGACACCTCCAGACGCCTCCCGATGGTGAAGGAGGAGAAGTGCAGGAGCAGCAGCTCTGCCGAGCGACCCAGAGTCCTGCAGCAGACACGACACACAAACACAGTCACGCTTCACTCACTGCATTGAGAAGACTGCGCGGATCACACAGAGTCACTTTTAAAGATATTCACTTCACATGCTCAAAATAAATGCCTAATCTTAATCTAAAAACTAATTATTTTTGTCTTGTTTCTAATCAAAATATTCATCAAATCACTTTTACAGAGCAAAATTCTTATTAATATTTACTTGTTTTGGGAAAAAACTCAGTGCATATACATTTACATTTATGCATTTAGCAGACTTCCAAAGCGACTTACATGCATTCAAAATATTGTCAATGTGCTGGGAACTATTAAAGGGGTGGTTGATTATTTCACTTTTTTCATTAGTTAGTGTGTAATCTAAAAACTAAGTTGCGGAGCTGAAATTCAATACAAACGGAGATTGTCTTTTAAAATTTGGAAGTTTTGCCTACAAAAAACTGGTAAGGGACAAAATATTCCCGGGTTTGATATCACAAACCAGATAAATGCCCCCAGGAACATGTAAAGAAGAGGGCGAGGATGCTGCTTTTAGAGAAGGGAAGAGAAACAAGCAAGGTTCAAGGTTTCTTTATTTGTCACATAATAAAAAAGGGTTAACAGAAGTGAAATTGAGACGTAAAAATTTAGAATCTTGTCTTTAACGATTCATGGATTCACAAGTTTCAAAATCATTAAAGCAGCTTCTTAAACTGTTACTCAGCTCTGCATCTCTCTCTCTCTCTCATTCAGATCGTCAAATCAGCTCCAACAAACTGTTCCAATTAACACTTATTTTCACACAGCAATGAGAAGCATTATAAATGGACACGCGTGTGGTTGCTGTGCTGTATTTAAGCTTTAATCAGGATAGAACGTATATTTAAAAGTAGCAGTAGCACTTACTTAGCAGCGTATTTAAAAGTATGAGACAACAATAACAAACATACCATTAAGAGCCGTGCCTGCACAGGTTCTGCACGATCCTCTTTAATATCCTCTGGGCAGACGCTTTTAATCATTATAGACAAACCACTGTTTACAATTCAACTGGAGCAAGCACTTACAGGGGCGGGTGCATTCAGCAGTGGCGTTTAGCGAATCACAACACACTAAGCCAGCTAACCAATCTCAGCCCATCGCGTTTTTCTGAAGGAGGAGCTTCATAAAACCAGGAAATAAATTGAGGCGTTTGTCAGAGAAGGGACAGAGAGGTGTGGAATAAAGGTAAATTATGTGAAAAATAATGTGTTTTTAAAAAAAACAAGCATGAACACATGCTAGACTGCACCCCATAAACACAATCAAGCCTAGAAAAAAACCAGTCAACCACCCCTTTAAACTGCAGGCTATTAAAGCCAATATTGGCTGATGCCGAGCTAAAATGCTTGCCCTCTCTTCACCGTTTCCACATCAGACCTCAAATGCATCGTTTTGAGCAAAGAAAATACTATGTAAACTTATTGAAACAACCAGTTCTTTATTTACCCCTTTATGTATTTATCTCACATGTGACCTATTTTGACCTCAAAAAAGTGAGCTGTCACCGAAAGGGAAGGAGTTTGCATCCATGTTAAATTGATGAAGTGACATTTATGATTAGGATTGTTAGAAAATATTTCTGTTTTGAATAAACACTGTTCTTTTTAGCTTTTATTCGTCAAAGAATCCTGAAAAAAGGATTCTAACGGAAAAAAATCTTTCCAACATTGATAGTAAATAAGCATAGTGATAATTAATAAGAATAATTTCTGAAGGATCATGTGACACTGATGCTGAAAATTCAGCGCTGCGTCACAGGAATAAATGATATTTAAAATAATTTAAAATAGAAAACTGTAATAATATTTCACAATATTTTCGATCACACACCCCCGTTCACACCAAGCACGATAACTATAAAGATATAGTTCTAAAAAATCATCCGCAATATTATAGAATAGCAGCGTCCACAACTATAACGATAAAAGCACAGAGAAAAGATATTGTTGGAATCATTTCCAGAACGATTTTTTTTCCAGCTGATGAACAATACAAACACTGACAGCCAATCAGAATCCAGCCTGCTGTATTGAGCTGGAGAATTTAAAGCGACAGGCACACAGTATAATGAGTGACAGTTAACCCTCGCCTGGCCTGGCAGCAGACGGTCACACACGCTCTCTCCCCGGGCTTCATCTCCAACGACTGCACCGAGTCTTCATCAGCACCGTCCTCTTCCTCGCCGGGCTTCTTCAGAGACACCGATCTGAGGCAGAACTGCTGAGCCGAGTCCCATCCGGCAAACTCGCAGCACTTCAGCCGCTGGCACTCGGAGCCGCCGTTTCTGAACCAGAGATATTTACAGCGTCAATGATGACGGCATACATTCATAAAAACAGAATTTATTTACTATATAACGCGGAATTTGTCACATTTTATTCATTATAAATTATTCTAGTAGAGTTTGATTAAACGTAAAAAAGGGTTTAAGGTTAATCGGAAATGCTCATTTAAAGGTAAAATGCCCCTGGAAATTAATGTTTTAACCCTTATATAGCTGACTGCTGTGAACTAATCAGCACAAACTATCGTCTAATTACAACCAGACACCGAAAACAAACAGTTTTTAGTCAGGATTGCAGCCTTGTTTGAATTAAAACGATTTAAGCTAAACAAATGTATGCCAACTCTTCTCAGTCAGAGTCTCCTCGTGTAAGCTGTGCGTGTGTGAACTCACTGGATCCAGATCTGCAGCTGCTTGCGGTTCCCCAGTAATAGAGACCCGAATTGGGTTTCCCGGCTGACCCGGAGCCCAGCCTTGTCCTCCAGCAATCTCTGCACCTCATCGTCTGGCATATTCAGCTCCGCCGCGCTTGCACTGTCAGAAACACACTAACATGTAACTCTAAATGATGGCCTAACTGTCTTTAAAGGGACAGTACACCCAAAAATGAACATTGCGTCATCATTTACTCACTCTCAAGTGGGTCCAAACCTGTATGAATGTGTTTGTTCTGAACACAAAGGAAGATATTCTGAAGAAAGTTTGTAATCAGGCTGTTTTGGGGTTCCATTGACTTCCATAGTAGGAGAAACAATACAGAATATCTTCCTTTGTGTTCAGAACAAACACATTCATACAGGTTTGGACACTGATGCATTTATCCAGATCTGTTCCCATATAGAAACTGTGTGTCACCTGTGCTGGACGGGCGTCATACACAGAGCTCTCCAGCAGTACAGCGACTGACTGCTCTCCACCACCACCACATTCACCACATCTCCACGAGCGGGTCTGAAGCCCGGCGGCACCATCAGAGCGTCCAGACTGAAGAACACGCTGTCCTCCACGACACCGCTGCGGCCGTGAATGATGCTCACGCTCACCTGCAGACAGACAGCACACTTTCTGACCCATGCACTTACAGTCACTGGTGACTTAGGACAGAGGTCTTGTGATTCAGACCGATTCAAACACACAGGTCAGGACATCTGTAAGAGTGACTGACCCCATCCATGCGGCGGTATCTCAGAGGAGAGACGGCTCGAGCCTGACTGCTCCATTCTGACGGACAGACGAAATACTGCGCCAGGACCCAGTCGCCCTTCATCGGCTTGAACCCTGAAACACACACACGCACATGCATGCACACACGCACGCACACACACACACACAGACAGACACACATGCACATGCATGCACACACGAACACAGAACATAGCCTTCTTATACATTATGAATAAACTAATAATAGTAGGTAATTATATCTGAAAACACTGTTCTCTAAGCATCTAGGGATCGCACAATCCTGTTTAATGTGTAAATATGGCTATACGGACATGGTATTATATCTGATTCTGTTTATTTCTCAGCATAAATCTGTCTCTCTATTGGTTTTTAAATGCTCCCCCCCCCCCAGGTCTGTGTCATATTTCAGTTTTTCCTCCGTTACATAAAATAGCATCATGCAAAGTCAGAAAAGCCACCGAATAAATATAAAAAAGCCCCAAAATTCAATATATGAATTTCCCCTGTACGAGTTTGTTTTTTGTGCTTATCATAAGACGAAATATCACACGAGCAGGAGTGATAACTTTCAGAATTTCGAATATAGATTGCATAAGATTTTATACACCAGTTCAATTAACGATAAGTTCATTATATTAATTGTAGTGCTGTCAAATGATTAATCGCGTCCATATTAAAAGTTTGTTTACTGTATGTGTATATTTAGAATATAATATATGCATAATAAATATACATATATACACATACATACACACGCATACGGTATGCATTTTATTTTACATTTATATGTATGAGAAAATTAAAAAACCTGTATATTCATATATTATATATAAACGTAAAAATGTTCTTAAATATACATGCATGTGTTTGTATTTATATACACCGTATACACACATATATATAATGTAAACAAACTTATTTTGGATGTGATTAATCGTTTAACAGCACTAATTAAGTGACCATTTTTAGACAACATTGATAATTTTAGTGTCCTATTTCACCAACACAAACAGCTTCAAACAAAGAAGTATTTTGTTTCTGAACGATTCAGTGTTTGATTGAATCAGGTGAGTCAATGAGTCAATGACTCGTTCATAAAGACTTGTTTGTCATGATTATGAATGATTAAACAAATCAGTTGAATTAATGATTCTTTGATTCACTTAAGGCTTGCTGCCACCTACTGGTGGGTAATATATACTAATGTGATATTTCAATAGTCACAAAATTGTATTTAAAAAGATGAATCGTATGCAATTGTATTTGCCGTGTAAATGCATTTTGATAAATGGGAAGATGGATTATGTTGATACCGATTTAATTTGATTGGTAACAGTGTTAATTAGTGCAAGTAATTAAAAGATGTTCGACATTATGTAACGTTATTTTATTCAATTTTTCCTCTGTTGATCACAGCAAGTGATTACGTCTGTATTGATTACTTCAGATTTATGCCCCTTTGGAGCTGGAGTCTGTTGGACCCCATTGACTATAACTGGCATTAAAAAGCTAAACAAATATTATTTTATGTTACAGAATATGGTAATTTAGGGACAGCCATGGCCTAATGGATAGAGCGTTGGACTTGTAACCCAAGGTTGTGTCGAATCTCGTCTCCGGCAGGAATTGACATGGGCCGTTGTGTTCACATGCATGTGACCCTGGAGCACAAAACCAGTCATAAGGGTCAATTTTTCCAAATTGAGATTTATGCATTATCTTATAAATCTTAAATAATCTTTCCATTGATGTGTGGTTTGTTATGATCAGACAATATTTGATAATCTGAGGGTGCAAAAAAATCTAAATATTGAGAAAATCATCTTTAAAGTTGTTCAAATTAAGTTCTTAGCAATGCATATTACTAATCAAAAATTAAGTTTTTATATATTTATGGTAGGACATTTACTAAATATATTCATGGAATATCGTAATGATTTTTGGCATAAAATTAAAATGTATAATTTTGACCCATACAATGTATTGTTGGCTATTACTACAAATATACCTGTGCTGCTTATGTGCTCCAGGGTCACGTTTATATCCGTCATGACACAGAGGCGATTTGTAATGTAAAAAGGTTAAATGCTCTTTGGCGAGGACGTACAGTATGTTTTCACCGTGCAATGAACTGCAAGACGAATACATGACAAGAGCCGTTTAATATATTGAATATAACACCTCATCCCCTCACAGCAGACGGCTGAGCATCACAGCCAGTGACTCTGACCTTCACAGAGAGCCGATCGTGGGAAATACGTGGTCTGGTTGATGTATCCTCCGTCTCGATCACATGACGTCACTGTGCCAATCAGAGGCCGGAGTTTGTCCGTGTCCAGCGTGTGCGCCTCGGAGCCGCCGCTCTCCCAGCCGTCCTTGTGTCGCTCCACCTCAAAACAACAGAACAACACCACTGCTTACTCTCCAGAAAGAACACATTAGTACTTTTGAGATTACATTAATGAGAGTTTTGCCTGGGCATGTCATTTGCTAATTGGTTTGGAAGTCGAGTAAACTCTGCCTATTTCTTTTGATAATTAATTTGCCAGCTTTATGGTAATTAAAATATCTACCTGCACAAAGTCAATATATTTAGTAATTATTTTGTAAACAATATTCACCCCTATACAGGTGTGAATATTATTATTCACCATTTATTTTTCAATGAATGCAGTATAGAAATAAAAAAATGAGAAAATGCATTTAAAAATCAATAGAGGCAGATTAATGCTGAGAAATAAACACAATTAGATCTAATTTACATCATTTATACACCATATACTATTTATTTTTATAAAAACAATATTATTTATTTTTTTACTATTTTTCAATGAATGCAGTATAGAAATAAAAAAAGATAAAATGCATTTAAAATTCAACACAGAGGCAGATTTATGCTGAGAAATAAACAATGAAATCTAATACCATGCAAGTATAGCCATATTTACACATTAAACAGATCCCTAGATGCTTAGAGAACAGTGTGTTCAGATATAATTATTAAGTTTTAGTATTTCTATATATTTAGACCTTATCAAAGACTACGTCTCTCAATGATTTTTTGATGATTGGAGTCTTCTTCTGGCTCAACGGCCTTTGAGCTCATCGTTTATCACAGATGTGTTATCAAAGCCCTTCAAATTAGCATAAAGATGGTGACTGTTATATGTTAGCTGAAACTGAATAGTTTGCCGTTTTTGAACCAATCAACCATTTCTCATTTTTGTGTGAACTGTCCCTTTAAGAGCAAGAAGATTTATGACACAATTGAGCTATCGGTAAGCCCCACCCCCAGTTAGTTACTGTTGCTCCTCCCTCTTGAGCACATCAGTCAGCAGGTGATGTTTGGGTACGGTTGATGATTATTGGAGCATGTTCTCACCCTGAGGGCCCTCCACTGTCCGTGGGCCCTCTCCCGCACAGCCAGAGCCTGCACCGAGTCTCCCACACACAGCACCGCTCCTCCTAGCACCACTCCTGATGTGAAGTACACGGCGTGATCGATCAGGCCGTAATCCACACACAGATGGGTGACGATACCTGTGCGCACCTGCCGGATCTGTGCCGCACCTGTACACAGCACAGCGCTCAGCCTCACCTGTGCACACCTGCCTTCTGCATCGTATTCACTAGTTACACGAACGCCACCATAAAGACATTATTACAAGATGCTCTCGAAATGCAATGGATCCAGCGAAAGACTATAGATATTACCATAGTCTGTAATAATAAAATTGATTGTTTTTTTGTAATGTAGCCCTACAATAAAACTAGACAAGTTACATATACAAAATATTATGTGCTGTCAAACGATTAATACACATCCAAAATAAAAGTTTGTTTACATTATATATGCATGTGTACTGTGTATACACATATAAATACACACACATGCATGCATCTATTTCAGAAAAATATGTTGTTTATATATTACACAAATGTATTTATCATATAAATTATAAGAATATGTTAATATGTACTGTATGTGTGTGCATTTATAATATACACAACACACACATATATTACGTAAAACAAACTTTTATTTCGTATGCGATTAATCGTTTGACAGCCCTAATTAGTGTATAATTATCATAGAATATATAACAATTGTTTACAAATTGAATAAAAACAGGCAAAAGTTACAAATGGATCATTTTGAGTTCTGAACATAATTTTATGCAGGAAAGTTAAACATGGATCTTGTTCTGAACAAAGTTACTTGAACACACCTGACGTCGTAATACAAATTATATTTTGTAATTATTATAATTATTAATGCCAAGCTATAACAGATAGAAGTACAGAAAATATCAACATTATGTACAAAAAATAGATTTAGTAAATAATACTAAATTAAAGCTTTAACAAAATCAATTTAAAAGATTGAAATTAATTAACTGTTTTAACAGCTTTAAGATTCTTGAAAATGTAATTGTTTGTTTTTTAATAATGAGTGAATTTAATGTGGCGAGTATTACATTTTGCAAGAAGTAATAATAGGTTAATAATAATAATATTCATTAATTTGATATTTATGTATATTAAAGAAGCCAAACAGTACATTAAAAAACAAAGAGAGCACATTTCGATTAATAACATGAGATAATAAAATAAAAATAGCGGAATATCCCAGCTTCATTAGGGAACAGCTTGTGTCTATGTCACCTAATCAAAAACACGTTATCTGGGTAGCGACTTGAATTAGATTTCTTAAACCTTGTTAATTAATATATATATTTTAAAGTGCATAGTTTTGTTCTAATCATTGTGATGGGTCAAACTGTTGCAGGAGTTAATGACGCACTGACCGTCAAAGCTTAGGTCCTCTGGCCGCTCCTCGTGCTCCGGAGCCCGGCGCCACAGCGGCGACAACAGCCGCGACATCAAGCCCTGCACGACGCTCACCATCCCCGCTGTCTGCGACACACACCGCTCGATAAAACCGCCCCACACACCGGCATTCAGAGGAGCGCCAGGTGAACCACTTACCTGTCCTGTCCTAATAACGTCAGCACGTGTGACGTAGGGACGCTAATCAACGCGATCAACACGTGACGATCAAATGACGTTATGCTACGCGCTACTGCGTCTACGTAACAATAAAATAATAGCATATCCGTTAACTTTATGCCGAATCTTATGATTTTATTTGGAAAGTTTCATATCCATAAAATAACAACAATAATTCTAAACCTTGTTTGAAGGTTTTCGTGGTTGATGTACATTCATATATAAATCTTCAGTTTATTGATATTAAAAACATGTACAGATACAATTGTATTTGCTAAAGAGCTGAATTTAGTTGAAAAGTGATCTAATATATGATATCTTTTGGATTATTGGCATTTGGTTGCTGTATTTTCTTTGTATTCTTGTCAAAATGTATACTTATATCTTTAATGTAGACTGTAAACCCACGTTTATTTTTCATTTTTATTTTATTTATGTTTTTATTTTGATGTCTTGATGTAATTGTACTTTTTATTTGTTGTAGTTATAATAATAATAATAATTAAAAAAATACAATAAAATAATAGATTTCAAATAAACATCAAAGGCTATGTATTAGCTGTATACATTTCCCATTTCAGTTAAATATATATTTTTAACAGCCAAATATGAGTTTAAATAGTCTGAAAAAAGTTAATTGAAGCCAAAGCATTTGTATCGCCCCCTGGTGCCATAAACCCCGCCCTCTCCATGGAAACGAATGAGCCAAACTAATTTAACTACATTTACATTTAGCTTTTATCCAAAGTGATTCAGGTTATACATTTTTGTCAGTATGTTAAAAGTGTTTCTATGTTTTGTCAGGGAACCTGGAAATTGAACCCACAATGTTTTGCGTTGCTAACGCAATGCTCTACCACTGAGCCACAGGAACACATGAATTACTCTCCAAATCAGTTTTTCCCAAAGATGCTTTCCGCCATTTTAGTTAATTCTTATCACTCTGATACGTTTGGATTTATTTAGTTATGTGATGCTGCAAAAAGGGGTGTGGCGTAATGCTCGTGTTTGATTGGGTGTGCAGGAGTGTGGGCGGGGCTCCACCACACGATCTACTGCGCAGACTCACTAGGGACATCAGTGCAAGATGACAGCAATCATTTCTGGCACATGTTAAACAACAATCAAGAGTTTATCTACTTTATATAAAAAAACAATGTAGCAGTAGTTATATAAAGCGACATTATCCAGTATATTCCTTAGATGTAACAGTCAAAAGTTTTTGAACAGTAAGATTTTTAATGTTTTAAAGAAGTGTCTTCTACTCACCAAGCTTGTATTTATTTGATCCAAAATATAGCAAAAACAGTACAATTTTAATAAATTTAAATATGTTTACTATTTAAAATAAATATTTCTATGTGAATATCTGTTCATTTTGGCAGGTATTCCTATGCAGGACATCTGCAATGCTGCGGGATGGTCCACACCCCTAACCTTCATCAGGTTCTATGACCTAGTTATGCAAGCCACCCCTGGCTCTTCTGTTCTCTCACCCTAGTTGTGCTACATCCACACTAGGCAGGGATTTGTAACTCTGGTGACGTGGGCATCTCGTTCCCATAGCATCTCAACGCAGCTCGAGTTCCTGAAGGGGGAACGTCTCAGGTTACGTATGTAACCATGGTTCCCCGAAGGGAACGAGACGCTGCGTCTCGAGGCAATACTTCTGACGCCGGTTCCACTGCACGTGTTTTTAAGCTTCCTGGTCTCTGACGTCACCCGCCCGTGACATCGCGCCCATCCATTGGTCAGATTACGCACGTGGTTCAGAGCACGTTACGCTGAGAGTGTTCCCATAGCGTCTCGACACAGCATCTCTTTCCCTTTGGGGAACCATGGTTACATACCACCTGAGACGTCCGTGTCCTTCTGGTTGCAGTCGTTTCCTGTCCGCGGATGATGGACACGATCGTTGTCTTCAGTGTCTGGGCTTCCAACATGCTGAAGATGCATTCGTGGATGACTCATGTGCCTGTTGTGGGCGTATGAGCATGACTTCGCTGCGATCTCACCTTTCCTTTCTGAAAGGATTGGCACCCTCTGCCGCCACCCGCGCTGGTTTCTCCCAGCATTTCATTCGGTGTGCCATCCGAGGATAGGATGTCGATCGCAGCATCAGGGGATGGGCTTACGTTCTCTGAGGATGAAGGTGCGGTGGGGCCGCCCCCCTCGGGTGTTGTCGCCACCGCCGCACCGGACCCAGAGCTGACGGCCATGCTTGCCCGGGTAGCCGTGAGTATTGGGCTGGAGGTCAACAGATCGCCCAGTCCCGAACCCTCGCGGCTGGATGATTGGTTTCTCGGAGCGGGGTGCGGCTCACAACCGCTTTCTGCTCCTGTGCCTTTTTACACGGAGGTGCATGAGGAGCTGACAAAGTCGTGGATGGCCCCTTTCACAGCCAGAAGCCGCTCGTCTGTCTCCTCCGTCCTCACTACCCTCGATGGCGGGGCTGCCAGGGGGTACGCGGGCATTCCCCAGGTGGAGAGAGCGATCGCGGTGCACCTGTGCCCACGAAATGCCGACACTTGGAGGAACTGTCCGCGTCTCCCGTCCAAAGCCTGTAAGCTGATGGCCGCTCTTGCAGCCAAAGCTTATAGTGCTGCGGGCCAGGCAGCCTCTGCCCTGCACGCCATGGCTATCCTGCAGGTTCACCAAGCTAAGGCACTCAAACAGGTGCATGAGGGTAGTACCGACCTGGGGTTGATGCAGGAGCTGCGCACGGCGACTGACTTCGCTTTACAAGCGACGAAAGTCACAGCGCGGTCCCTCGGGAAGGCGATGTCCACTATGGTGGTCCAGGAGTGCCATCTCTGGCTCAACCTGGCAGAGATGAAGGACGTCGACAATGCACGCTTCCTCGACGCCCCCATCTCCCAGGTGGGGCTGTTCAGCGACACCGTCGAGGGCTTTGCCCAGCAGTTCTCGGCGGTACAGCAGCAGACTGAGGCGATCCAGCACATCCTGCTCTGGTGTGACGCACGACCACCGCTGCCCCCGGGGCCAGGCCTCAGTCTGCCCGTTGCCATGGGTGCCCTCCTGCGTCCTCCAGAGCTGCTCCGCCCCAGGCTGAATCGATACCTTCAGCCCCAGGCTGAAGTCGAGCCTCTCGCAGGAGAGCGGCGCCCCCCGCGTCCCAGCCAAGCCCCAAGTCGTCCAGGAAGTCGACGAATCGGCCCTGACGCGGGCAACCGGAGATGTTGGAGTTTGCTCTTTCTCAGGAGACGGCGAGAACAGTGCCACTCCTTCCCCCGGAGGAGGGCCGGGAGGAGAATCCTATATTTCTTTTTTGTTTCTGTTCCGCCGGTACCCACTTTCTCAAAGAAAGAGCAATTTCCTTTTCCTCCAGGTTCTCAGGTCCATGGAACGACAGTGTGCGACGCCCTGCTTCCTCACTCTCGCCCACGACCCATCTTGCCAGCAGCCAAGAGAGTGCAGTTCGGGGACGCAGTACCTCCCCACGCACCTCTGGGGGTAAACAACAAATAGGAAAGACTTGAAGCCGTCTTTCACTGAAGGTCGAAATCTCCCAGGAAAATCCCTTCTGATTTTTGTTGGGAAAGGAACAGCGGCTTGGATATCTCCAGCAGCGATGTACTCAGTGGTCCCTGCGGGCACCAAGGTTAGTGAATTTGTGCTGGGGTGGTGAGAAGGTTGCAACCTCTTGCATGGCATTTGCCTGTCACGCGCTCGCTTGTCAACATCTGCATGCCACGAGGTTGTGACAGGGTTCAGATTGTGGCGTTTTCCATAGGACCTCTATGTCGTCTCGACATAACTCGTAGTGACCGACAGATAGGGAACGTCTAGGTTACGTACGTAACCCCCGTTCCCTGATGGAGGGAACGGAAAAACTCATCCACAAGCGCCAGATTACGGTTTGGACTTGTTTTTTCAATATTCACTGTACCACTCAACCTCTGTACTTTACTTTATTAGACTAACTTGGATGCTGAGGGAGCAACTGACTCCCAAAATGTCCAAACACGAGTGTAGAATCTAAACTCCTCATCATTTGCACAGGATCTGTCGATGTGTCATTTTGAGGCAGACAGATCACTGAGCTGACCTTATAATCCTCTAAACCTATATATATATATATATATAATAAATATATCCTTCTGCCGTGGATTCAAATCATAGTTTGACAGTTTAACAGCTGAGCCAAATCCTCTGTTACTAATTCCAAAACGTCACTTTAGAACTACTAATGAAGGAATGTTGAGTGGCTTCATTGAAAGCTTACTTTATTACAGTATAAACAGCAGTGTATTATGTATAGTAGATAATGTTAGAGAGAGAGATGCATTAAGCGAGTGTGATCACCTGCATCTGATACAGCATTCATTTTTCAGATCAATCTCATATCACAATAAACACTAGTTTGAATGTCTGTTGAGAAAATCATTATCTTTGTTATAACGTTAATATTCTTTCATTTGTTAAAGGTGGGGTGTCATTATTCAAAAACGTTTTAGAAAACTGAGTCGGGGCCGAGTATCAAAACAAACACGTAGCCAATCAGCAGTAAGGGGCGTGTCTACTCATGATATGGAGAAGAGAGTGTTCAGTGAATAGCTGAGCTGAGCGACAGAAAGATAGAGATGGCGGATAAAAAACAAAAGAGGATAACGTCTGCGGATTGATAAGGCAAGAAGCAGGACCTGTGTAAATATCGGATCAGCTTTCCAGCACTGGAGAGAACTCAAGAAGCAGAAGGCCTGCGATCGGACAGTGTCCCCATCACTATACGTGGGGCGTTAGGACCCACACAGACCACAGGGTGAGCACCCCGTGCTGGTCTCACTAACACATCTTCCAACAGCAACCTAGTTTTCCCAAGAGGTCTCCCATACAGGTACTGACCAGCTCAACCCTGCTTAGCTTCAGTGGGCGACCGGTCTTGGGCTGCAGGGTGATATGTCTGTGTAAATTTTTGAAAGTAAAAGTCTTTACTACTGACTCGTAGAAACAGTCTCTTGTCATCATCTAATGGTGGAACAATTAAACTAAAATCACCATCACAAACACGCACCGTTTCTCAATACTAAACAACATTATTAAATACTATTATTCATAGAAAATAGTATTTATTGAATAATAATATTTAATAAGCAACAGCCATCATAAAAGTTGCTAGGCAATTCAGTCAAAAGTACAAAGGCAGCGCTCTGATATACAGCATTGAATTTACATAAACGTGAGATTATGCCAAAACTATCTTCTCTTGAACAAATGATAGATTAATGAGACCAAAATGAGCCTGTTAGATATAACCAAAACAAATTACATCTCATGTTTAACCACTACAGAGCCATAAGAGCCAGCTGTCAATTCCAGAAGATCTGGCCGAGGTGAGGTGCTCTCTCTGCGGGTTCATGAGCACAGAATGGCCGCTGACCATCTGGAGCTCACATGTCTGAAAACATCTAAGCTAATTTTCGAATAGACATTATCTTTATTAACAAACTGCATATTTGAACTATAAACAAGTACATTCTTGCCTGAAAACCTCTTAAAACTACATTCTGTGACACAAAAACAGTAATATTTATAAAATGATACTGGACACTCATTCACTTTCCCCCCTGCAACCTCCCTCCCTCCTTCCCTCCACCATTCAGCCTGCACTTAAGGTCTGTGTAGAGGATGTGAACGGGTCTTCGGGAGGCATAAATCTAGGAAAGCGTCAGGCCCAGACAGTGTTTCACCTGCCTGTCTAACAGTCTGTGCTGACCAACTGGCCCCCATCTTCACACAGATCTTCAACAGATCACTGGAGCTGTGTGAAGTTCCT
The DNA here is from genome assembly GCA_027422405.1 of Ptychobarbus kaznakovi. NCBI lineage: Eukaryota > Metazoa > Chordata > Actinopteri > Cypriniformes > Cyprinidae > Ptychobarbus > Ptychobarbus kaznakovi. The sequence continues at coordinate 19,541,896 of CM049805.1, forward strand.
TTGCTGCTTCAAACGCTCAACCATCATTCCCGTCCCCAAAAAGCACAAAATCATTGGAGTTAACAACTACAGACCTGTCTCTCTCTCGTGTGTGGTCATGAAGTCATTTGAGAGACTGGTTCTGGCCTACCTGAAAGACATCACTGGACCTTTGCTGGATCCTCTTCAGTTTGCCTACAGAGCAAACAGGTCTGTGGATGACGCAGTCAATATGGGACTGCATTACATCCTGCAACACCTCGACAAACCTGGCAGTTACGCAAGGATCTTATTTGTGGACTTCAGCTCGGCCTTCAATACCATCATGCCTGACCTTCTCTCAATCAAACTGACACAGTTCTCTGTACCCACCTCCATCTGTCAGTGGATCACCAGCTTCCTGACAGACAGGCAGCAGCTAGTGAGGCTGGGAAAAACTCACATCCAGGACTATCACCATCAGCACTGGTTCCCCTCTGGGATGTGTTCTCTCACCACTGCTCTTCTCTCTGTACACCAACGACTGCACTTCAAAGGACCCCTCTGTCAAGCTCCTGAAGTTTGCAGATGACCCATACCGATCAGGAGTCTGAGTACAGACAGGAGGTTGAGCAGCTGGCTCTCTGGTGCAGTCTTAACAACCTGTAGCTCAACATGCTCAAAACTGTGGAGATGATGATGGACTTCAGGAGGAACTTCTACTTCACCATCACTTTATCTGAAAATTATCGAAATAATTTTTGTGCCTGACCTTATTGAATATTCATTCAGGAGTTTCCCTTTCAGACACAAAATTTATGGGAGAGTATCAAAATGAATCACACAATTCAATTTTACTTACGTTTGCATTTGTGAAATTACTGGTATTTGCGCCATTATTGAATGCCTAAAATAAAGCATGTCTTAAAGCAGATGGTAATTTGTGCTGCTCTTGGTAGATTGCACTGGTCATTATGGAAATTATCTGGCTGCGTCTGTGTTCCTTAATGTGCTTATTGTCAGTAAATCACATGCAGAATTTCCCCTACCATCAGTGTTTTTATGGAATTGCGTTGCAACACTAACTTGGTTCCTTGCCACTGTCGCCTTTGGCTTGTTTAGTTGGGGACACTTAATTTATGGCATCATTGTCAGCTTTATTGCACAGATACTATTGGAAGAGATCTCAACTGAGCTGTACTATGACGTAACTGAATCAATTATGAACTGACCTTAACTGAAAAACTGACTGTTTGCTATTGTCCTCTCGCATTATTGACACTATTTTCCTGTTTAATACTGTAAAGCTGCTTTGACACAATCTGTATAAATAAAGGTGACTTAACTCTTTTAAAATAAAGCTTTGCTCAAGTAAACAAACAGGTAACAAAAAACTCGTCAAATAATGCTAACACATTAAAACATAAATATTCAAAACCACCTAAATATATATATAAAAAAACATATTTTGGTCTAATTAAGTACTCCAAGTTATATATGTTTTATTTATAACAACAGCAGCAACACTATAGTAACATTAGGCTAAATCAATTTACAAAGTCTAATGTTTTCAAATGGAGAACATAAATAAATGACAGGGGAGTCTATCCAGTTTGCATAAATCCATATTTTTTAAAACTACAGTTTCAAAAGGTTTATGTATTGTAAAATTGGCTAAAGTGGGAAGACAATTACATCATCGGAATATGCATACAATTTCATAAAGACCCGCCCTACATCTGCCGTAGTTGTTAAGATCAACAGCACCGCCTCTGGCCTAGAGACCAACTGGTTTTACTGTTATATTTATGCATTTTCTTAATATTTATGCATTTTCTTGAGTCCTGCTGGGCCTCTGTGTGTAACAGGATTTTTAATTCAAGAGAACACAAGGTCATGGGCTCTATTCTCGGATCAACCTGCCCTCTTAGACAGAATAAAAGCTTTCAAGCCAGTTCCCACCTCTCAGCATGACCGGATGACCGCTTGGATCCACAAGGATTCTTTACAGCTGAGTTTGTGTCCATTCATCATGATGCTCACCAAAATTCATTGTGTCCCTCATACGATGGACTGTTTTGTGTTCTGGATGCTGGACTCAAAACATTCCTGGTCAATATTGGGGACCGTCCTGAATGAGTTCTTGTTGATCAAATTAAGGTTTTTAGGTTTTTAAGGCTGTTGTCCTTGTCCAGGAGAGTCACTTATCACTCTTGTGGTACTTTTATGTCATACACTGATCATTCTGCGCAGAGTTGCTTCAAGTTGAACATGCCTAATGTCTTTGCATTTACTTTAATAACAGTCAGGTGTGTCAAAACTAAACTCAGGAAGGAGGAATCTGCTTTACAGACTCACAGACACACTTGTTTTACACACGTCACTCAAACACAGAACCAGGAAACAGAAATCACATGAGTTCAGGGAAAGAGAAACTGAAGTGTAGTTGAGCTGTTGTGTGTTTGTGTCTCTGTATTAGTGCAGTAAAATGGCAGAATCCAAATTTTCTCAGGATGAGTTCTTGTGTCCGGTGTGTCTGGATCTCCTGAAGCATCCAGTGACCATCCAGTGTGGACACAGTTACTGTAAGAGCTGTATTACAGACTGCTGGGATCAGGAGGATGAGAAGGGAGTCTACAGCTGCCCTCAGTGCAGACAGACCTTCAGTCCAAGACCTGCTTTATTTAAGAACGTGGTGTTTGCTGAAATGCTGGAGAAACTGAAGAAGACTAAACTTCAAAGTGCAGTTCCTGCTAGACCTGGAGATGTTCAGTGTGACGTCTGTACTGGAAGAAAATACAAAGCCGTTAAGTCCTGTCTGGTGTGTCTGAACTCATACTGTCAGTATCACCTCGAACAACATGAGAGTTTCTTTAAAGGAAAGAAACACAATCTGACTGAAGCCACTGGACGACTGCAGGAGATGATCTGCCAGAAACATGAGAAGCTCCTTGAGGTTTTTTGTCGCACTGATCAGAAATGTATATGTGTGCTGTGTATGGATGAACATAAAAACCACGACACTGTATCAGCTGCAGCACAGAGGACAGAGAAACAGGTATTTAAAACTAAGTACTGATGAAATATTGCTGACATTAATTTCATATCTGTTTATATCAGCACCATATTAACAGCTTACAGCGTTCACACTGCACATGAGAGCAGAAATGAACAACAGCTGCACACAAACACTTTATGTTCAGCAAATCTGATTAATTCCAGAAGATTTTAGCCATTTATAGCTTCTCATCAGTCATTTATTTTCTATCTAGAGCTTCAGTTTAATTACACAGAAACACTGTCAGTGTGAAACTCTACATCCGTCAGTTTCACTTTCATAATACACTTGTAGTGTGAAACAGGCATTAATCACACATGATAATTCATGAAAGATGGTAGAAAATAATCAATCTTCTCTTCTGGAGTCTGAATGTACAGCCATTGATTTTCAGATAAATTCAGACAAATAAACTTTGAACCGCCTAACCCTCCTTTTCATGGATTCATCTGTTTACATGATGATTTAGTGCCTGTAGTTTTCTGTGAGATTCACTATCATCTGTTTGTCACACAGAAGCAACTGAAGGAGACACAGAAGACACTCCAGCAGAGAATCCAGCAGAGAAAGAAAGATCACCAGCAGCTGAGAGAGGCTGTGGAGTCTCATAAGGTGAGTCTGGAGAAGAAGAGAAGTTTGTCTGTCTCAGTTCAGACTCACTGAAGCCTGAATCACTGTGTGTCCTAACAGCGCTCTGCAAAGACAGCAGTGGAGGACAGTGAGAAGATCTTTACTGAGCTCATCCTCTCCATTGAGAGAAGCCGCTCTGAGCTGATACGGCTGATCAGAGATCAGGAAAAGCTAGAAGTGAGCCGAGCTGAAGGACGACTGGAGCGACTGGAGAAGGAGATCAATGATCTGAGGAGGAGAGATGCTGAGCTGGAGCAGCTTTCACAAACACAGGATCACATCCAGTTCCTGCAGGTAACACAGAAGAACCTGCATTCTCTCTAGAAGAACAGCATCATAGTGGATGAAACAATGTTCGAGGAAAGGAAGGAAGTAGTCGGTGTAATTTATTCAATACTCTCACAAAAATAAACACTCGTGCACTCACTCCGGCACTTCAACTAAACATAAGTTCACAGCATTTTGGTGATTCTCTGATTCACGGTAGCAGTTCCTTTTCCTCGAGTCCTCAGCCTGTCTCTCTCTGCCACCTTCTGTCTCCCTGTGGCTTTTTTGGTCTCTCCACGCCAATCACTGAAACGAGAAGCAGGTGAATGTCATCTTGCACTTGACCCACTTACTCACCACTCGTCTCCAACCTCTCTCTCCCGCTGCAGACTCCGCTAACCACGCCCCCCTCACCACATACCCCCACCGCCCGATCCTGTGGATTACCTTGAACTTAAAGGGCTGGAGGGCCAGAGACCAACGGGTGATCCATGCGTTGATATCTTTCATGCGGTGGAGCCACTGCAGGGGCATGTTGTCCAAACAGAGAGTGAACTCTTGTCCCAGGAGATAATAGCGGAGGGTGAGAACGGCCCACCGGATCGCCAGACACTCCTTTTCAATACTGCTGTACATCGTCTCTCTCTTGGAGAGCTTGCGACTGATGTAAAGCACCGGCCGCTCTTCACCCTTTATCTCCTGAGCCAGGACGGCCCCAAGCCCCCTGTCCGATGTGTCTGTCTGCAGCAAGAAGGGGAGAGAAAAATTAGGAGAGTGCAACAGCGGTCTGCCACACAGAGCAGCCTTACCTGGGTGAAAGCCTGCTGACACAGCTCCGTCCACTGGACTGGATCTGGCACTTCCTTTTTAGTGAGGTCAGTCAGCAGGCTGGTGAGGTCCAAATAATTAGGTACAAACCTTCTATAATATCCCGCCAGCCCCAGGAACTACCTCACCTCCTTTTTGGTCTTGGGTCTCGGGAAGGTCGCAACTGCTGCGGTCTTATTAATTTGGGGACGCACCTGCCTGTGTCCCAAGTGGAAGCCCAGATACCTGATCTCCACATGCCCAACTGCACACTTCTTCAGGTTAGCAGTCAGTCCGGCCCCGCTCAGCGCTCTCAGTACGGTCCGCAAATGCTCCATATGCATATGCATATGCTGCATGCGGCCGCAGAATTCTATCCATGAGGTGCTGAAACGTGGTCGGCGCCCTGAATAACCCTAACGGAAGCTTAATGAATTGGTGCAATCCGAATGGCGTTGTGAAGGCTGTTATTTCTTTGGATAAAGGTGATAAGGGGATCTGCCAATATTTACATTACATTTACATTAATTTATTTAGCAGACGCTTTTATCCAAAGCGAATTACAATTGAGGAATACAATAAGCGATACATTATAAAGAGGTGCTTGTAATAAAAATTTCTAAGCAGTGTTCAGAGCAAATTATAGCCAGACAGTGAGAGGTTAAGGGAAAGAGAGCAAAGGTAAGGAAAGAGAGTGAAGGTTTTGTTTTTCTTGTTTGTTTGTTTTTAAGACGAAGTTAAGTGATGACGGAAGAGATGAGTTTTCAGGTGTTGCTTGAAAATTGTCAGGGATTCAGCATTCTGGATGGCGGTGGGAAGTTCATTCCACCAGCCAGGAACGGTGAATGAAAACGTTCTGAAGAGTGATTTTGTGCCTCTCTGTGATGGCACCACGAGGCGACGCTCGCCCGCAGATCTCAGACTTCTTGAGGGGATGTAGATTATTATAAGTGTGTGGAAGTAGGAGGGTGCTGAGCCTGTGGCTGTTCTATATGCAAGCATCAGTGTCTTGAACTTGATGCGAGCTACAAACGGGAGCCAGTGCAGGGAGATAAAGAGAGGTGTGACATGGGCCCTTTTGGGTTCACTGAAGACAATTTCTGACTGAACTTGATGGGTTAATTGTAGAAGAACTTCGCTGGATGGTGAAATCATGCTGTAGAGTTGGAGTGGCAGGAGTTGGAGTGGCATCATAATTAAGATCCCCAATTCGCCGTGTGATCTCAAAGGGTCCTTGCCACTTGGCGAGTAATTTAGAGCTAGACTTAGGAAGCAATACAAGTACTTTTTCTGCCGGTGCAAATTTACGTAGCCTAGTTCCCCATTTGTACAGCCGGCTCTGATGGTCCTGGGCCTGTAACAAATTCTCCATTTACTGCCGCCCCAAAGTGTGGAGTTTTATTCTCAGGTCCAGCACGTATTGAATTTCATTTCGGCTGTCTAAAGGAACAGTTTCTCTCAGGACGTCCAGCATCCCGCAGGGCTGACGCCCAAAAAGATGCTCAAAGGGGGTAAACCCCATGGAGGCTTGCGGGACCTCCCGCACAGCAAACAAGAGGGGTTCCAGCCACCTTCCGAATCTTGGTTTTTAATGTGTTATTAAATCGTTCAGACGTCTGTTTGTGGGTGATAGACACTGGTGCGAATCGATTTAATGCAGTTTGCGTAACGTAAATGACATAAACGGCGTGCCTTGATCAGTAAGAATCTCTTTCGGGATTTCCACTCGGGAGATTAATGAAAACAGTGTGTTCACTACACTTTTTGCTGAAATGTTGCGAAGCGCCACCGCTTCAGGGTATTGGGTTGCATAGTCCACCAGCACTAATGCAAAGCGATGCCCGCGTGCCGATCGTTCTAATGGCCTGATGAGGTCCATGACAATTCTTTCGAAAGGGAACTGCATTAGAGGAAGAGGGCGCAATGGCACTTTTTGGGAGGACGGTGGATTTAACAACTGACATTCACGACAAGCCGCGTGCACCACCTGCGCACATTCTCGTGAATGCCTGGCCAAAAGAATCGGCTCATGGGACAATTTAGTGTCGCTGCCTGCCCTAAATGTCCCACAATTGGATTAGAGTGAGCCGCCTGGTATAGCATTTTCCGACGGCTTTTAGGTACTAACAACTGGGTTGTATCCTGCTTTGTCTGAGTTTCTTGTGTCACTCGGTACAACCGATCCTTCAAAATAGCAAAATAGGGATAGGAGAGCAGACAGGCAGGTTGGAGATGCTGACAGTCGATGATTAGACCTGTTCAAAAGCCCATTTTAGTGACTCATCTTGGGACTGTTCCATGGGAAAATCATGAACCCACGTTCAGGGAGGATTAGCCTCTCATTCGCGCTCCGTTCCCCCGGCTCAGTATTCCGCTGTCCTGGTTCAGCCTCTCCCACCTGCGCCTCCACTCCATTCTCCAGCTTTCTCTCGCCACAAGAGACATCCACACTCAAACACCCCAGTAATTGACTAAATGCTGGCCAATTTATCCCCAAAATCAGCGGATGTTGGAGGTGCGGGTTAACTGCAACCTCCACACTATGCTTTTGCCCCCGAAATTGAATAAGCGCAGACATTAGAGGGTACTTCACCACATCCCTGTGCATGCACCGAACCGAAACCATGTGGCTTTAATCCAATGCCTCGAGCTGAATAAGGCTTTGGTGGATCGAGGTCTGGATACAACCAGAATCCACAAAAAGCGAGATAAGTACTTAAGTAAATACCTTAATACTTACAGGTATTTGGTACAGACCAGCTTGATCGGGGGCAACCTGTGGGGTGTCCGGGACCCCGGATCAGTGCCCCCACCTCCATCACTGGGCACCGGTCCAAAAAATCCCCTGGGTTCCCGCACTGCCAACAGGCCGGTCATCTCCAACCTCTCTTTCCTGCTGCAGACTTCTCTAACAACGCCCCCCTCACCACAGCGGACTTGAGCGAAAGTTATCAATAACGGTCAATCTAATCATAGCCTTTGAGCTGCTTTTCCTGAGCAAATCTACTCAACTTAACAATGAGACACCATTGATGTGCTTGAGCTGTTAGATGGACATTTATTTATGTTCTCAGCAGATATTTTATCATCCAAACTGTTTTCTAGAAAGTTCACATATAGTGTAAGTGTCAAATACTAGAAGCTGTAGCTCTAATATGATATAATGCATATGAGAAGAATGAAGCTGATGCTGTGAAATTGCTGAATTGAGTTACTAAATATCAGTGAAATCTGATGTTGGAGCAGGTTATTGGATGAAGTGTGGAGCTGATGAGTTTTTATTTATATTTTATTTATCTTATGTAGAGTTTCCAGTCTCGCTCAGCTCCTCTTGAATCTACAGATGTAAATGATGCTCCCTTCAGTTCTCTTGTCTCTTTTGATAATCTGAGAGAATCTGTTCATCAGCTGAGAGACAAACTGGAGGATTACTGCAAAGAAGGAGCTCAAAAAGATCTCAGACCGAGGTAAAGTCCTGGAGATTCTTCTACTCTCAGAAACAAGTCCATCATCATCTCATATCATGGAGAACATCATATTAGACATGTCTTAGTAATGGATGCAGGATCCTGAAAATCACACTGTTAATGTCTGTTGATTTCCACAGTCACATTCACCAACATTATTCCCAGGAGCAGGAACCACTTCCTACGATGTAAGTCAGTAAGAAAACAAGCTATAGATATCCTGAACAATCATCATACATCATTGTGACGAGTGGGGCGGGGCCGAGAGCCATGGGAACAGAGCGAGGCCGGTGGAGTAAATGATAAGGAGTGACACCTGCACCATTCACTGGTCTCGAGTCCCACGGAGGAGCTCTGGAAGGATAAAAGGAGGAGCGAAGACAGTGGAAGATGAGAGAGGTCCAGGCCTGGACTTTTATTTGTGTTTTGTGTGCGGCAGTCGTCCGTGAGGGGCTGCCACTTTTATTTTGTATTTGGTTATTTTATTATTAAAGTGTTTAAATGTTCACCGGTTCCCGCCTCCTTCTTCCCAATCTACGAACTGTGTTACATTGGTGCCAAAACCCGGGAGGAAGGAGGGACACGCTGTCAGAGAGCCCTCGCTGCTGAGGGGGATCGCAGTGCTAAGGAGGTCGGGCAGCAGGAAGATGGAGGCGGGAACCGGCAAACATTTAAACACTTTAATAATAAAATAAACGCACTCATTATCATTTACTCCACCGGCCTCGCTCCGTTCCCACAGCCCTCGGCCCCGCCCCACTCGTCACAATGATGTATGATGATTGCTCAGGATATCCGGTCATCTTACTGAGACACTGATGATACACTGAACATGAAGAGTTCAGATACATGAAAAGATCAGATTCATAATTCCTGATTCTGATGTGTCTTATATCCATCAGATTCTCATCAGCTCTCTCTGGATCTGAACACAGTGAATAATTACCTCCGTCTGTCTGAGAGAAACAGAGTGGCATTACACTGACACAGATCAGTCGTATCCTGATCATCCAGACAGATTTGATTATTATCTCAGGTGTTGTGTAGAGAGAGTGTGTGTGGACGCTGTTACTGGGAGCTGGAGTGGAGTGCTGGTGAATATGGTTTTGTGCGTATTTCGGTGTCATATAATAGCATCAGCAGGAAGGGATGGGGTGATGAGTGTGTGTTTGGATATAATGATCAGTCCTGGAGTTTGCGCTGCTCTCCCTCCAGTTACTCATTCAGACACAATAACATAGAGACTGATCTCTCTGTGAAGCCCATTAGCAGTAAAATAGGAGTGTTTGTGGATCACAGTGCAGGAACTCTGTCCTTCTACAGCGTCTCTGACACAATGAGCCTCATCCACACAGTCCAGACCACATTCACTCAGACGCTCTATCCTGGGTTTTGGGTTCTTGATGGATCAGTGAAACTGTGTTGATTAATTAGAATAGGTTGCCCATTGAGTCCCACTCTGTTTAACATTTATATAAATGAATTAGCCAAAGAATTAAACAATTTGACTGCCCCCGGCCCAACCCTAACTGAATCAGAAATGAAATGTCTCTTCTTTGCAGATTATTTAGTCATTCTGTCAAAAACAAAAGAGGGACTACAACAGCTCCTCGACATCATAGAGACATTCAGTCAAACATGGGCTCTTAAAATGAATCTAACAAAAACAAAAATAAAGATTTTTCAAAAAAGACCCAGGTGTAAGGAAAATAAACACACTTTCAGAGCAGGAAACCAGGTCCTCCAACACACCCATAATACGCCTATCTGGGACTAAAAATCAGCTCAATGGGAAACTTCAATCTGGCTGTGAATGCATTGAAAGCAAAGGCACTGAGAGTCTTCTACATGATCAAAAATACAATTCATTACCAAATGCAGAAAAATTCAGTCACATGTTATGGTAAAATTAAAAAATTATCACAACAGCAGCAAGATATGTATCAGGCTGTCACAAACTAAGACTGTCAGCCAGTAGACAAAACTGAAGCATGATAATTTCTTACATGTTGTACAAAATAGTTTTTTTCTGTTTTTGTTTTTTTTAGTAATGTCTTAAATATTTTTCTTGTTTGTGAAAAAAAAGTTTACATGTACTTATTTACTTAATTATTTTACAGATATATTCTTGTTTTATATATTATATAATCGTTTTTTTCCTTATTCATGTAATGGACAATGCTTTGGAAATACTGTACAAGTCATGCCAATAAAGCTCATTTGAATTGAATTGAATTGAATGAAGTGAATAGATTGATGAGATATTTGTAGTAGTAGTAATCGTGTCCTTTCAGTGGGCAATTTATACAGCACCTACCTCTCAAACAGACAACATTTTATAAGAAATTGTGATAAACAAAATAAAACACATCACAACAAATACAGTCACAACAACAAAAACCTGGGCATTACCAGTGCACCATTTTTCAAATATTAAATGTAAAAATTCATAAAACACCTTTATGTTTATGTTTCAAATAATTGTTTACAATCAAGACTGCATTTGAAACAAAAGATCTAGAAGCTCTAACAGTCCTCCACTTGGGCACTCTATATTGTCTACCGGAGGGGAGTAATTCAAATTCTGAACACAAAATGTGAGATGTATCATCTAAAATAATCAAGGACTCCCTAAGGACATTTTTCTCACACAAGCATATACCCCCAACTGTACCCCCAGCTAAAAAAAAACGAGTTGTCAGAACGTTTTTCATAACTTAATTCCCATTAAGTTATGAAAACTTTATTTCGGAATGTTTTGTACATGTTGAAACCGTCCCGTTTTTTTTATATATATTAAGAAAGTTTTTTGTGGGGGTTCTGCAAACGTTACAGGAATATTCCATCCAACTATTTTGAAAACGTTATGAAAACGTTATTACGGAATGTTTCGTACACGTTCAAACGGTCCAGTTTTTTTTATGTATTAAGAACTTTTTTTCTAGGTTTATGTTAATGTATTGAAACATTCCATTCTATCATCTTGAAAATGTTATGAAAATGTTATTAGTGAATGTTCTTAAACGTTTAAAATTAGCATTTTTTAAATACAAGATTCAATTCAAGATTATTTCTATAGCGCTTTTTAGGATACAATCGTTGCAAAGCAGCTTTACAGGAAATTACGTTTCTAAAATAGATTTATATAGTGCAAAAACGTAATATATTTATCCTATGGCAAAATTTGGTTCATTCAGTTTAATCGCTGATGGTTGGCTTCCTCTGAGGTCCTCCGAGGGGTTGTCATCATCTTTTCTCAGGTGTTTGGTCATCTCAGATCATTTAAGGGTTGGATCCAGACTGAAGCATGTGTAATTATGGGATGTTAATCCCGTGGCAGAATTCAGAGAAAAAAATTAAGACAATTAGCGTAGCTGTTGTTCCATCCAGGCAAAAGTTATCTGTTCAACCCAAGCTAAATCATAATAATGTGCGTTTGATCAGATATACCTGCAGTACAAGATTGAGATGCATTATATGAATGCTTGGCTAAAGAGATGTGTCTTTAATCTGTTAAATTTAAATTTATTTTTTAAATAAATTTAAAGTAATTTAAATTTAATGTGTTAAGAACATTTTTCTTGGTTTATGTGAACGTTAAAGACACATTCCATTCTATCATCTTGAAAATATTAAGAAAACATCTGCCATAGTTGTTATGATCAACAGCCTAGAGACCAATCAGTTTTTCTGTAATTGTCTGATATTTATGCATTTTCCAATAATTGGATTTCGGTTTTGTAACCCATTGTAATGGGGTGTGCATTTCAGCACATCGTTGGACATATCTTCAGATGGCGGCCCTTAATATACATCTGAGTATTGGTTCTCGAATACTTGGAGTGCAGCTTCACCAAACCACAGAATTTCACCTGCAGACAAAAGGCCTTTGTGAATGTTTTCATTGCTCTCTCAGAACTTCACATAGGGCCAGTCTGATAGATGACAGATGGAGTGGCTATCTTGAGTCCTGCTGGGCTTCTGTGTGTACCAGGATTTTTAATTCAAGAGAACACAAGGTCATGGGCTCTATTCTCTGACCAACCTGCCCTCTTAGACAGAATAAAAGCTTTCAAGCCAGTTCCCACCTCTCAGCATGACTGGATGACCGCTTGGATCCACAAGGACTTCTTTACAGCTGAGTTTGTGTTCATTCATCATGATGCTCACCAAAATTAATTGTGTCCCTCATACGATGGACTGTTTTGTGTTCTGGATGCTGGACTCAAAACATTCCTGGTCGATATTGGGGACCGTCCTGAATGAGTTCTTGTTGATAAAATTAAGGTTTTTAGGTTTTTAAGGCTGTTGTCCTGCTTCTCTGTAACTTGTGTTCTTTGAGTGTTTGTCTGAGACAGACATCTAGTAGACATTTCATCATCAGGGTTCCCCATTGCTATAGTCCAGGAGAGTCCTTTTACCACAGAGTTTAGTTTCATCTATAATTAAACGCAGCAGAATCAACTATTCATGAAGTGTGTTCGACTTGAAGCAGCGCTGCGCAGAATGATCAGTGATTTGAAAGTTTACGGATCTCTTATCGCTCTCGTGGTACTTTTATGTCATACACTGATCATTCTGCACAGAGTCGCTTCAAGTTGAACACGCCTAATGTCTTTGCATTTACTTTAATAACAGTCAGGTGTGTCAAAACTAAACTCAGGAAGGAGGAATCTGCTTTACAGACTCACAGACACACTTGTTTTACACACGTCGCTCAAACACAGAACCAGGAAACAGGAAACAGAAATCACGTGAGTTCAGGGAAAGAGAAACTGAAGTGTAGCTGAGCTGTTGTGTGTTTGTGTCTCTGTATTAGTGCAGTAAAATGGCAGAAGCCAGATTTTCTCAGGATGAGTTCTTGTGTCCGGTGTGTCTGGATCTTCTGAAGGATCCAGTGACCATCCAGTGTGGACACAGTTACTGTAAGAGCTGTATTACAGACTGCTGGGATCAGGAGGATGAGAAGGGAGTCTACAGCTGCCCTCAGTGCAGACAGACCTTCAGTCCAAGACCTGCTTTATTTAAGAACGTGGTGTTTGCTGAAATGGTGGAGAAACTGAAGAAGACTAAACTTCAAAGTGCGGTTCCTGCTGGAGCTGGAGATGTTCAGTGTGACGTCTGTACTGGAAGAAAATACAGTCCTGTCTGGTGTGTCTGAACTCTTACTTGAACAACATTCAAACTTTTTCTGTGTAAAGTTATGTCCAATTGTACAACTTTATGGCCATGACAATTGAGCTATAAATCCTTAAATGATGGAAAATGAATGACTTACACAGTGCCACAGCTCAAATAATAGAGGATAATTAATGGAATTTGTTTTATATATATATTTCAGCTATAAAATTAATCATAAATCATCATAGACAGTAAGATCATTGTGTATGATTCCTGCTGAGTGACCATGTGTTTATTCGCTTTTGTCAACCTACATTTGTGAATGTAGTGAATTAAAATCAGCAATTTAGTTAATTATATTAATAATAATAATGATTAATAATTTATATTTTCATTTTGTAATAAAGTTATTTCAATGATTTTTTCCATCTTATATCTGTTCTCTGATATAAATAAATCTTCTACCCACTTGATGAACAAAGGTGATGTGTTTTATTCCTCCTCTGTGCAGATCTCCAGAAGACAAATCAAGCTCCTCGTTATAGTTTCTTCTCTCATCCTAAAATCAGTTCACATAACAATGAGTTACAAAAGGAACAATACTGTATGTTTCCCTGTGTAACCATAAAATCAGGCTACTGCTTAAAAAATAGATTTAACATAAGAGTCAGTTTGTTATCTAATTCCATTATGATACAAAAGTGATGTAAGAAATTTAAGCTCTTATTTCAGCTTTTGGGGAATCGATTCTTAAAGATTCGATATTGATTTGATTAAACTGATCTTAATTCAAAATGTATAATTTATACATTATCAACGGTTCGTCCAGTGAACGTTAAAATCAGTATATCTTAACAATTTTGATACTTATACTATGCCCTTGGCCAAAGATCACAATAACTGTTAATAATAGCTTCTTAGGCTGAGCTATATAGATAACGCAAGATATTGGCAAATGTTTAGACTTGTAAATTTCACAACATGAGACAAGGATTCTTATAAATGAAACAATGTGTAGTGCTAACTCTACCAGTCTACAAGACAAAACCTATTGAAAACACCCATGTACACACACACACACACACACACACACACACACACACACACACACACACACACACACACACACACACACACACACACACACACACACACACACACACACACACACACACACACACACACACACACACACACACACACACACACACACACACACACACAGTTCAGGAAAATTAGTTATTGCGAGTTATTTGCTAGTTGGCTGAAATTCAACCTGAGGAAGATCACAAGCAGAGAGCAGAGATCAATTCACCAGTTTTCCAGCCAAAAGCTGGAACATTTCCACATTCAACGTTCTTTGTTCTGTTGTTTATTCAATTTTTTGTTATTTATGGTCAGCCAGTCAGGGACAACACTGAAGTTCTGTTGCTTAAATGAGTCCAGATGCAGGGGTCCTTCTCTTCTCAAATCTATCATTGCTTTTATGGGTCTTGTGAGAAGATAAACCGAACAGGACCGGAAGCCAGTCAGACAATTGGGCACTATGTTGATCATTTATTAATTTTACAACCACATATTGCTGAGAGAAGGCTTCTTAACTTCTTATAAGGACTGCGCTGATTCTGCAGTTTGTTTGTGTGTCCGTTAGGGATGCAACGATTATAGATTTTGTTGGTATGATTATAGTCTGAGGAATAATCACGGTTTCACGATTATTACGATTATTATGCATTTATTCATTTCACAACATAAAATCATATAAACACTCTTTAGATATTAAAGTGTTATTTATTGCTGCCTTTTGAAACAGAAATAGCACAGTAACCAATAATACAGCACTAAATAATAATACTAAAGAAAAAAAAGTCCATCTCTTCTATTGGAATTAACAAAGGTGACCTCTGCTCTGTAAACATCCGTCAGTATTTCCCTTTGAATATAACAAATGGAAATAGATCACAAATGTATCTAGTGTTTTCATTTTGTATATTCTTTCTACATTTCTTTTGGACCAGGGGTACAGAACGTAGAAAGATGGTGAAGTTTTTTTAATTTATTTTTTTACTTATGAATAATACCATTACAGGGATGATAAATAATGTTAATTAAGTATTATTAATATAAGACTAATATTAACTTAATTTATCCCACAGAGGACACTGTTACTAATGAGGGGAATAAACTAAACTATTATTGTAATCAACTGTCATCCATACTTATTCATTTTAATAAACTTTATTCATCTGATTTTACATATGGCCTAAGAAAATCATGTTATTTTGGTTCATGAGATCGAGATCGAGATCCCCACACAAACATTTAGGAGGACAGAAACTTTTTGTCAACGCTGTCCAGCGACTTTCATTAATTAAATAGCTTAGATACTGGATCGCTACATTATATTAATCAGCAAAGAGGGGGTAAAACGACTGTTTAAATCACTAAACTCAAATCTTCATTACGCGCAGAAGCAGGTAGACTAATTCACACACGCAACTCACCTCTCTCTCTCTCTCTCTCTCTCTCTCTCTCTCTCTCTCTCTCTCTCTCTCTCTCTCTCTCTCTCATCTCTGTCTGAAGCGGGCAGAATGCTAGAGCTAACGAACTTCACGTCAGGTGGTCCTTCCCATTACGTTGTGCATTAAAATAATTAATTTCACAACGAGAACAGGTTGGCTAGCCGTGCAGTATCCCATTAGTATATGCTACTCTTTAACAGCAATTTTTAATGCAATATTTAAATGACGCCCTGGTCATTCTTGGCGTACCTAAAATGGTCCCACACGATCTACTTCAGACATTCTCTGGTGGAAATAAAGCTTTGCTGTTTGGTTCCTCTGTCATAGTTAATCTAGTGTGTGTAGTAGCCTCCGTGTCTCTGAGACGGGCAGTTTAAGCTGGTGCACCGCCGCTAGTGTAACTTTGCTATCGTTTTGCACAAGCTGCAACAGTTTCGTTCCGTGTAACAGAAACACTCGGTTTAGCGGAACCTTTACGATTAATTAACCGTGACGTTTTAAAGCGCGGTTAATAGTAAAACCGGTTAATCGCTGCATCCCTAGTGTCCGTTCATAAAGGAGATGTTATATGTCCCACCAGAGACAGTAATATATTGGATCACTGTTACAAAACAATAAAGAAAGCATATCACTCTGTCTCACAAGCAGCTTTGGGACTCTTTGATCACTGCCTGGTTCATCTTGTACCAACCTACAGGCAAAAACTGAAATCTGCTAAACCTGTGGTAAAGACTGTAAAGAGATGGACCAACGAGACGGAGCGGGTTTAACACGCCTGTCTCGACTTTACCGATTAGAGTGTTTTTGAAGCTGCTGCAAACTATCTGGATGAGTTCACAGAGACTGTCACTTCGTACATCAGTTTCTGTGAGGACATGTGCATTCCTACCAGGACTCATTTAACCTACAACAATGACAAACCATGGTTCACTGCAAAACTCAGAGAGCTCCGTCAGGCCAAAGAAGATGCTTACAGGAAGGGGACAAAGTCTTGTATAAACAGGCCAAATACACACTGGAAAAGGAGATCAGAGTAGCAAAGAGGAATCGTTACGATAAACTAAGGATCCAATTCTCTTCCAGTGACTCAGCATCAGTGTGGAAAGGTCTGAAAGAGATAACCAACTACAAGACACCATCCCCCAGCACTGTGGAGAATCAACAACTGGCAGACATTGGCAGTTCTATTGCTGATTTGAAAAAAACACCCCACAACCGCTCTGCACACCTCTCCACACAACCATTCACACCTCCAGAAACCCACCTCTCTCCCACACCTGCAATTCAGATCAGCGAAGACGAAGTGTGCCAGATCTTCCAGAGGCAGAAAAGGAAAAAAGCACCAGGCCCAGATGGTGTCATACCAGCCTGTCTGAAATCCTGAGCTGACCAGCTGGCCCTCATCTTCACAAAGATTACGATCAGCACTGGAGCTCCTCAGGGCTGTGTTCTCTCCCCACTGCTCTTCTCTCTCTACACGAACGACAACACATCTAAAGACCCCTCTGTCAAGCTCCTGAAGTTTGCAGAAGACACCACACTGATCGGCCTCATCCAGGATGGTGACGAGTCTGCTTACAGACAGGAGGTTAAGGAGCTGGCTGTCTGGTGCAGTCTTAACAACCTGGAGCTCAACACGCTCAAAACAGTGGAGATGATCGTGGACTTCAGGAGAAACGCCCCTGCCCTCCCCCACTCACCATCATGAACAGCTCTGTAACGACCGTGGAGTCACTCAGGTTCATGGGCACCACCATCTCCCAGGACCTAAAGTAGGACAATCACATAGACTCCATTGTGAAAAAGGCCCAGCAGAGGCTGTATTTCCTTTGCCAGCTGATGAAGTTCAACCTGCCACAGGAGCTGCTGAAACAGTTATACTCTGCCATCATTGAATCTGTCCTCTGCACGTCAATAACTGTCTGGATCAGCTCAGCTACCAAATCTGACCTCAGAAGACTATGGAGGGTAGTCCAGACTGCTGAGCGAATCATTGGTACAACCCTCCCCATTCTCCAAGAACTGTACTCATCCAGAATGAGCAAAAGGGCTGGGAAAATCACTCTGGACCCTCACATCCAGCACACTCCCTCTTTGAACTGTTACCGTCTGGTCGAAGCTACTGAGCTCTGAGCACCAGAACGACCAGACACAATAACAGTTTCTTCCCTCAGGCAATCCATCTCATGAACACTTGACAATAATTGTGGAACACACACTATTTATACACTTATTTATCTAACACACATACTTAGTCTACATTTAAATTTGCATATAATATACCTTTACATACAAAACTGTCTATTGTTATATACCTGTACATACAATTGTATGAGTACCCAGAAAAGCACTATATAAATGTATATAAATGTAGCTCATGCTGATTCTGATCAATCAATCAATCAATCAATCAATCAATCAATCAATCAATCAATCAATCAATCAATCAATCAATCAATCAATCAATCAATCAATCTATCTATCTATCTATCTATCTATCTATCTCTATCTATCTATCTATCTATCTATCTATCTATCTATCTATCTATCTATCTAATCAGCAGCTGTTGCCAAATACAGTTGTCAAAAATTACAGTTGTCGCCTAAAAAGAGCTTGAGATTAAACACGTGATGTGTGAATAACTGATAACTGTATTTTCACGAATATTTTATAATAGCATATAAGCCATATGTTGCTTGCAAAAAAAAGTATTTCATTAGAATATCCATGCTAACCAGCCAAACCTTGACTCTTTGGTTGTGCTAGCAGTCCATTTAGCACCAGTTCCCACTGTCTGTATGAGGACTGACATCTAGTGGACATTTCTATTATCTAGGAATTTACAGACACGCCTGTTTTTGCCGTCTCTCAAACACAGAACCAGGAAGAATCAGTGTAGAGAAACGAAACTTAAGTGCTGTTGTCCTGTAACTTTATATCAGTGCTCACATGCAGTAAAATGGCAGAATCCTGTATTTCAGTCGAGCAGCTCAGCTGTCCAGTGTGTCTAGATCTCCTGAAGGATCCAGTGGACCATCCAGTGTGGACACAGTTACTGTAAGAGCTGTATTACAGACTGCTGGGATCAGGAGGATGAGAAGGGAGTCTACAGCTGCCCTCAGTGCAGACAGACCTTCAGTCCAAGACCTGCTTTAGCTAGAAACACCATCTTAGCTGAAGTGGTGGAGACGCTGAAGAAGACTAAACTTCAAAGTGTGGTTCCTGCTGGAGCTGGAGATGTTCAGTGTGACGTCTGTACTGGAAGAAAACACAAAGCTGTCAAGTCCTGTCTGCTGTGTCTGGAGTCTTACTGTCAAACTCATTTTGAGCGTCACGAGGAGTTTCATTCACGTAAACCACACAAAGTGACTGAAGCCACTGGACGACTGCAGGAGATGATCTGCCAGAAACATGAGAAGCTCCTTGAGGTTTTCTGTCGCACTGATCAGAAATGTATATGTTTGCTGTGTACGATGGATGAACATAAAAACCACGACACTGTATCAGCTGCAGCACAGAGGACAGAGAAAGAGGTGAGGACTGAGGAGAAATGAAACTTATGCTTAATTTATAGTTGTATTCTTTAGGAAGAAACAATAATAAGATAACATTGTTATTTGTTCTTTAGCAACAATATATTGTCATAGATAATAATAAACCTTAATCGAATGATCAATGCCTGAAGCCCGTTTTTCTGTTACGGAATTAAAATAATAATTAAAAAAAAGGTTATTGTGATATATTAACTCAGAACTGTGAAATATAAACTTGTGACAGATGTTAAGAGCACATCTTGATTTACATATGTTCAGGAGCATGTTGAGAAAAATGGTGACGTCACGAACGGGATTATTTCAAATACTGGCGTTTCAAAAGGGTAGAAAACAAAAACTCATATTTTAAACTGAGGAGTTAGTTTGAGATAGTGAAATGTGCAATATGTTATTTTGGAGCAACCTCTTGTATGAATAAATATCAAGAATGTTTTGAGTTTGCATTTCATAACTAAAATTCCAAAAAATATTTTTAGCTACTGATCGACGCCACCAATATTGGATTCACACAACCTTAATATAATGATTTTGTGGTATATTGTATGTAATGTAAAATGTTTAAGCATTATTTCCTCAACAGAGAGACTTAAAGGAGACGCAGAAGACGTTCCAGCAGAGAATCCAGCAGAGAGAGAAAGATCTCCAGCAGCTGAGAGAGGCGGTGGAGTCTCATAAGGTGAGTCTGGAGAAGAAGAGAAGTTTGTCTCAGTCTCAGTTCAGACTCACTGAAGCCTGAATCACTGTGTGTCCTAACAGCGCTCTGCACAGACAGCAGTGGAGGACAGTGAGAGGATCTTTACTGAGCTCATCCGCTCCATTGAGAGAAGCCGCTCTGAGCTGATACGGCTGATCAGAGATCAGGAAAAGAAAGAAGTGAGTCGAGCTGAAGGACTGGAGCGACTGATGATCTGAGAGAAGCTGCTTGGGCAGTTCCTGCAGGTAACACAGATCTAGAAGAACAGATCATAGTGAACTTGAGCAGATCCTGCAGGTAACACAGCTAGAAGAACAGGGTCATAGTGGACTTGAGCAGATCCTGCAGGTAACACAGATCTAGAAGAGTGGAGAGCGATCCTGCAGGTAACACAGATCTAGAAGAACAGGGTCCAGCAGTGTAGAGAAGATCAGAGCATAACAGAGATCTGAGCAGACTGCGTCACATAAGTAGTTGGCAGAAGAGATCCTGCAGGTAACACAGATCTAGAAGAACAGTTTTAGGGACTTGAGCAGATCCTGCAGGTAACACAGATCTAGAAGAACAGGGTCATAGTGGACTTGAGCAGATCCTAGCAGATGGAGGGGCTGGAACTTTAGGGAAGCAGGGTCATATCTAGAAGAGCCAGGGTGCAGAGGGGTGATCAGAAGGGGGTCATAGTGGAAGTGAGTATCCTGAAGGGTCAGGCAGGAAGAGCTTCATAAGGGATGAGGGGAGGGTGACAGGCAGACTTCAGAGAAACAGGATCATCCCAGTCCTTAGATCTAGAATCATCAGTCAGAACATCAAGTAGATGCAGGATTAGAAGAACATCATAGTGACTTCATTCTGAACAGAGGTGACTTGAGCAGATTTCTGCTGGTATCTGGTCATAGTGGACTTGAGCAGATTCAGGTTCTAGAAGGATCATAGTAAACTTGAGCAGATCCTGCAGGTAACACAGTCAGATCGGCAATCCCAGTAACTTTTCTTTCACTTGTATAAGCGGCGTCCCTCTATGGAGCTGATGAGTTTTTGATTTGTGTTTTCTGTAGAGTTCCAGTCTCTCTCAGCACCTCCTGAATCTACAGACGTGAATGATGATCTCTTCAGTTCTCTCGTCTCTTTTGATGATCTGAGAGAATCTGTTCATCAGCTGAGAGACAAACTGGAGGATTTCTGCAAGAGGAGCTCAAGAAGATCTCAGACAGAGGTAAAGTCCTGGTAGATTCATCTGCTCTCAGAAACCAGTCCATCTGAAGTGTTATAGATGTATTTCATCTCATATCATGGTTACAAATACAGAACATCATATTAGAAATGATATTAAAATGTTAGGAATGGAAATTATTAAAAAAATGCAAATAAATCAAAAGATCATGTAAATTAAAACAGCCAATCACACTGTTCATTGTGATTGAATGTCTGTTGATTTCCACAGTCACATTCACCAACACTGTGTTTGGTGGCTTGTTCCAGGACCAGGAACCTTAATTAACTTCCTACAGGCCTATGTAATCATCAGTAAGAAAACTCTTAGTATGAGATTTTACTATATAGGAAAGATATATATAAAACTCACCAGTGTGATCATGCATTTTCTGAATCACAGTGAAAGAAAGCAAAGTCTAATCTAAATCACAGCACACTGTTTATTTCTTTGGTTTTTGGCTAAATATGAATGTCAATATATTAAACAACATAATAGTATATTATTGAAATTATACAGAACTGTCTTTTTGGCTAAATATGCAAAACCTGTGTAAATATATTATGATATATTAAATAGTACATAAGGAATTGCTAGTTTGCTTAGGCCAGGGGTTCCTATATTGACAAATATGTGATATTATATTTACTCATTATGTTTCAGTCCAAACGTTAAAACACGCCATATAAAAGTAATTTTACGTTATTCAGCATTTAATATACTTTCCAAAGCGATAATATCAGGTTGATACATTTCCAATATGTGTGTTCCCTGGTCGAACCACAAGCTTTTGCGCTGCTGACGCATGTCTACCACTGAGCCACACAAATATATGGGGTGGAAACACAAAAGGTGCTGGAAATATTTAAAAAGTACATGAGCAGTGCATACACATTTTACATATTTTTATGATAAAAGCCAACAAATAAAATACTGCACTATACTTTTTCTTTATAACAGTGAATAACAATTAAAAAATTGTCCGGATTTTAAACTTAACAAAAAATGAATCATGTTATCTTGACATGCTACTACATTTCAAATAAAGTTTTGACCATTTTTTAAATAAAAATTCTAGTTCAATAGTATTATTATTATTATTTATATTCACAGATGATAAATTAAATACTAAACACTTAGTGAACAGTTCTTCCTGACACTGTGCTGAAAGTGCACTAAACATTCAACACTTCTGATAACAAGGTAGCCTCTGTTCCATCGACCAGTTAAGATTTACAACAACAATTTGGTCCGATTTTTGCATTGGTCTGAACAAAAATATGGAGTCAGTCTGAATTAATGTGTAAATCCACATTTTGACAGCAGGTGCCCAGGTGCGATTCTAGGGTGAGTGGATATCCGGCGCTAAGCCCAAAGACATTCAAACATGTGTCAGAATACATGATACACTTAAACATATAGGCTATATATGTTCCAATTATACTTTAGCTAAGTGCCTTTATTTTTTAAAGCCATATAATTAAAATCTAAGGTATAATATATATATACTATATATATATAAGTATGATTAAACATTCAGGGCTCTATTATAGAGCCTCTATACACTTATTTTTTAGCACTTGTAAATGCATTTAGACTGCACATACCCTATTGCATAAATAATGTTATGAGATTTATGTTTGAAATATAAAAAGTGGAATATAGAAACATTAAACAATAGAAAAAAATGGTGTCAGTCTGGAGCCCTGGGCTTTATTTGTAAACATGTTTTGTTAGTGAAATAGAGCAAAAGACAATATTACAATTGAAGCCATTTAAAATTAACTTATATTTTATTTGATTTTATTGTTGCCACTGACATGGAAAAGTCTGTCATAGACTATGCAAACAGACCATATATTTATATATATATGTAAAAAAGTAATGATTAAACATTCAGGGCTCTATTATAGAGCCTCTATACACTTATTTTTTAGCACTTGTAAATGCATTTAGACTGCACATACCCTATTGCATAAATAATGTTATGAGATTTATGTTTGAAATATAAAAAGTGGAATATAGAAACATTAAACAATAGAAGAAAATGGTGTCAGTCTGGAGCCCTGGGCTTTATTTGTAAACATTTTTTGTTAGTGAAATAGAGCAAAAGACAATATTACAATTGAAGCCATTTAAAATTAACTTATATTTTATTGAATTGTTGCCCTGACATGAAGAAAAGTCTGTCATAGACTATGCTAACAAAACATATAATCCCTCTAAATGTGTGTCTCCTAGAAAGACTGTGTATGTATATAATATAATACTATAATTAATACTATATATAGGCTATGTGTTGCTTCAAAGTGACAGGGCTCAGTAACAACAACCTAATTTGACCGATGGCAAGATCTGCTTCTTATCGATGGTTGGCCAGTTTACATGTCAGTCAGAAGTACGAGCTTCAGTGGACGGTTCCTGACGGGAGTAAACTGCGCTTCGTGATTTTAATGCGCGTGAACACTCAGTGATGATGGTGCGTACAGGGCATGGTAATAAAAACATCCGGGGCTTTTCTGAAAACACTCGGGGCTTCAGCCCCCTTAACCCACCCCTAGCGCTGCCCCTGAGTACATATGAACTGCAGAACAGAACTGTCTCCACGGTAACTTCTGTAAAAACAGCTTCTAAACACTCTTTTATTATGCATTACATGGAGGGAAGATGGAAAGCAAATGCAATCTAAACTTTTCCGAAGACAGTCGGTTTCCTATTATGTATTCATACAAATAATTAAATCATACTTTAATATAATTTCCCTCAGCAGTCAGCCTTCAGTCATGTTTTCCCACAAAACGAACTACCGTCAAACGAATCAATACGAGTTTAATTGATAATTAAAATAGGAAACGGGATAATTAAAATAACCTCATGGCGACATGTCAAGTATGTCTTGGCGAGCTTCCTCCAATCAGACCACGAGCTACTGGTAGTTATATGGTCAATATAATCTACTGGTAGACCACTGCTCTAACAAACACAGCTTACATAATAGAGCATTAATATGGCCAGGGTTCACTTCATTTCCTTCGAGTTCAACTTCAGCAGATACGACCGGTTTGGTTTTCAAACCGGTTCTGCATCATTAAACCTGTCTTGATCTTCTGCTCTTTCTTGTGATTTTAGCGCCAGTTTGTTCTTCTGCCCATTATTTGCTGCAGTAGTTTCCATTTTATTACT
>CM049805.1:19566467-19658768 GCA_027422405.1 Ptychobarbus kaznakovi
ATTTCATTGATGCATGGTTGTTATGATCGGACAATATTGAAAATCTGGAATCTGAGGGTGCAAAAAATCTAATATTGAGAAAATCATCTTTAAAGTTGCTCAAATTAAGTTCTTAGCAATGCATATTAATAATCAAAAATAAGTGTTGTTATATTTCGGTACAAACTATATTCATGGCAACTTGACTATTATCCATACATGATTTTTGGCATAAAAAAAAATGTATGTTTTTTGACTCATACAATGTATTGTTGGCTATTTCTACAAATATACCTGTGCTGCTTATGACTGCGTTTGTGCTCCAGGGACACATATTATAATAACACATACAGTAGTCGACTGAAATTTTATTTTTAATAAAATCCTAAACCGACTTTGTCAGCAGTATACACCTTTCTCAATAAATATCACAGCTATTCTGGCAGGAATTCAAGCTTTGACTCAATGGCCAGCGTTGCACCCGAGGACGAGCTTTGCTCCTCCGGAGGCCTGAAGATGAGCCGCGTCAGCTTGGGACAGCTCTGCTGCTTTAAGTGTCTCAGCAAATGGCTAAACTGGCTGAAACTGGCTCGGCACGAGGGGCACTGGTAGGGCTTCTCCCCGGTGTGAACCCGCTGGTGTTTCTTCAGGTTCCCAGACTCGGCGAAGCTCTTGCCGCAGTACGAGCAGCCATAGGGTTTCTCTCCGGTGTGGGTCCTCTGGTGCATCTTCAGCTCGCTGGCTCTGGTGAAGGCGCTGCCGCACTCGGAGCACACGTGCGCTTTCACACCCGTGTGCTTCTTCTGGTGGTCTTTGAAATAGCAGAGCCACAAGAAGCTCTTCCCGCAGAAGGAGCACACATAGGGCCTCTCGTTGGTGTGGATCCTCAGGTGTCTCTTCAAGTGCGCCGCTAGGATGAATTTCTGTCCGCACTGATCGCAGTTAAAGGGCCGCTCTCCGGAGTGACACAGCAGGTGAGTCTTGAGACTCGTAGCGTGTGTGAAGCTCTTCCCGCACTGATCGCAGCCGAACGGCTTCTCTCCCGTGTGGATCCTGATGTGATCCGTGAGGTTGGCTTTATGCGTGAATCTCTTGCCGCACTGCTGACACACAAACCGTCTCTCTCCGGAGTGAATCCTCATGTGATCCTTCAGGTTTCCTTTGTGCGTGAAGCTCTTTCTGCACTGGAGGCACTCGTACGGCTTCTCTCCGGTGTGAGTCCTTATGTGATCATCAAGGTGTCCTCTCTGTTTAAAGGTCTTTCCGCAGTGAGGGCAGACGAGTGCTGTCTTCTGCATGCCTTTGTTTTCAGTTTGTGAGCGACTCGATGATTTCTCACCGGTTATGATTGCCTCCGCCTCCTCGTTCAGCTCTTGGCTTTCCTCCTTCACCTCCACCAGGTCTGAAATTAACACAAAAGATTTAACATTTGCAAGTTTTGTCTGCTTTTTTACCCCGAAACCTTCAGGTGCATCTCAATGCATGCACTTATACTAATTGTTTTTGTATAAATAGTGCATTTTAGTTTAAGAAAAAGTGCCCTTTAAATATCACACGATGCACTTAACCCTAAAAACGGCAACACCATAAAGAGACATCAGAACATAATTTTATTGCTATTTTTCATCTTATTGAGACTCAAAATATAATGTCGTGATTTTTATGTTTGTATCTCCAGAATGCCTCACTCCTTTGGGGGGTATAAACTCACTGAAAACTTGTTTATCAATGCTTTTCACAATACAGACCTAAGCTTGGTCTCTTTTAAAGAAGACACAAAGCAGATTATTGCTGAAGTCAAAGCATTTCAAAATTAGAAAGTGTAAAAAAAAGTTAACCGTAAAGTAGGGATGCACCGATATGAACATTTTGGCCGATACCGATAACCGATAAACCGATGTTAATCTAAATCCAATTTTTTTAATACTTTTTGAGAGCTTGATTAAAAAAAAAGTCTCATCATTAAAAGCCACGTCCCAAACACTTCAACACTAAGCAGCCTAGTTTGAACAGTGTATGTTTAAAAACATATTTTACTCTCAATTATTACCAAATTTTGCCATAAAAAGTCTCACAAATAAAATAATGCATAATGCAAACAAGTCATTGGACATCATTACATGTGTAAAGACTCAAAATAGTACAGTAATGTTCTTATTATAATTAAATACATAAAGGCTACATAACCACATGTTGCATTTAAGTGTATTGCTCTTTTCAAAGTGGCTCCAATCATATTTCAAGCATTTCAAAGCCATCGTGGCGAACGGTGCACATCTGATGTGTCTCTGAAGGAAATAATGCATTATTTATCGGCTTTAAGATATCAGCCACAGTTAATTATCGGGCCGATAACAGTAAAAAATTAACATTTATCGGTGGCCGATACCGATATGGTGGCTGATATATCGTGCATCCCTAGCGTAAAGGTAATGTATTTTTATTATATTTTATTAAATATGTTGCCCTCTAAAATTTCGATGAACTCAAAGCCATATGTCTAACCAAGATATGTCCCAAATTTGAAGTTGATATCATAAAAAGTGTGGCACCTGTGAGGTTTTGATTAGGCACTATACCAAAAACAACACTGGGTTACACCCAAACTCTATTGATTGATTTTCTCTGAAGCAGTTTTCTGTCTCAAATCAATCATTTTCTGTCAAACGGTCACCAAATATGAATCCTCGACCAAGAATATGGTCAAGATTACAAAAATATTTGATTTTCCAAAACACAAGCCACAGAGTCGGAGTCTATGTATATGTTTTTATATCTTGATTTATATCCCTAAAAGAGCGACGCATCCCAGAGATACAAACATTTAGAGACAGAAAACTAATATTCAATACATTTCAATGTAAACCTAATAAGCTAATGCTCAACAACAGCTGTTTAAACTGGCGAGTCCCCTCCAGCACGAGTAGATTTCGCTTTACACTGTTAAGTATTTCTTTTACAGCACTTAGTTTAATTACAAGACATATTTTTAAGGCCGTTTTCTCAAAATGAGTTTTTTCTCCGGCCATAAATGTCCACTTTAACACCAAACTTTACATTTGTATCTCTAAAGTCCGTATCCTGAAGGTTTTTACAGAGGGATTTGTTCATATATGATTTGCTTGATTATATACAACACTTCACCCCCACACACACCCCACGCCCCACACAAATTACATTTTTTTTAAATTATTTACTGAATTATGACAAAAATTTGATCCCGGTGTAAAAAACATTTACATTTTGTATATTTTTTTTACTAATTAATGCATATTTCATTAAATAATACCTCATTTGTCAGCTAATATAATGAATCAACTGGGTAAGTAATGCAATATCTATTCGGTAATTTTTTTACCCTATTGAAATTAACTGAAATTAAGTTAATGCACTTTCCTTGTAAAGCCAAAGGGATGCTGGATGACAAAAGCACATTTTAAAGTCCTACACTAGATAGTTGACTATATAGTGCATACTATAAGTGCATAGTGTACAGTACATCATTTGCAACACAGCTTTTGTGAATGAAGGCATATTACCTTAATTATGGCATAATATCAACATATATAGCAATAGTCAACAATACATTGTATGGGTCAAAATTATACATTTTATTTTATGCCAAAAAATCATTAGACATTAAGATCATGTTCCATGAAGATATTTGTACCGTAAATATATCAAAACGTATTTTTTGATTATTAATATGCATTGCTAAGAACTTAATTTGAACAACCTTAAATGTGATTTTCTCAATATTTAGATTTTTAATATTAAATAGTTGTATCTCGGCCAAATATTGCCCTATCATAACAAACCATGCATCTATGGAAAGATGATTTATGCATATTTCGGAGAATTGCTGGTTTTGTAGTCACATATGGTATCATATTTGATTTATCTAAACGAGTAGCTTGAGAAGATTATGGACCGACCTCTGTGCTCCTCAAGGTCATCCTTTAATATCGTGAATGGTTCTGGATCGCCCACGTCCCCAATCACCACTCTGACGAACTCCATATTTGGATTATTATATTTAATATAATATGTGTTGGCCTGTGAAATGACCGACTCAGACGCGGGGAGAAGCTCCACCGAAGATCAAGATCTCTGGTGAGATACAAATTAGGATAATTAACAAATCAGTATGTTTTCTAGTAATGAGTTTTGACATCTACTTTGGTCTTTTTATTGGAAATGCATGGCAACAACTCTTAATGGCTCTAAAAATATAAAACATAATTGAATATGTTTTTCTTTCATTATGGGGTACAGTATGACCCGATGACTGAAAGCAAATGCAACAGTTTAACTCACTTTAAAACACTAAATTATGAAGACTTCTCTGTGACATAGGGATAGAAAGTGATCATCTCATGAACAGTTAACTTGGCAATACACATGTAAACACGCACGCGCACGCGCACGCACACGTCTTATTTACATTTCCTTGCATTTGTACATAACATACCTGTACACACAAATACCATCAATTGTCTATTTTCTATATTGTGTTTTTAAAATATATTTAGTGTATGTTATTTCCTTTTAATTTAGTGTCTAGTCATTATTATTATGTGTGTAACGTCATCAAAACAAATAACTTGTGTAATGTGTAAACATACCTGGCTATAAAGCTCTTATTTTCCGATTCTGAAGAAGTATAAAGGGTGCTGATTAAAATTTTTAATAAGATGCAGCTTCAGTAATAAACGGAGCAATGCAGATAATTAATAAATAATTTCACGTTCTTATTGTGTACGTTTTGCTTCGCTCTTGACGTGAACAGGCCTCAAAACATTAGCACTGCATTCTGTAATAATCTGCATTCACGTCACAATATTAAGGCACAATGGTTTCATTAATATTTCCGTGTTATTAACAGCCTCATGAGCACATTTAACGTTTTATAATCGCTTTAAACACACTAAACACTGACGCGATGTAAACCACAAACCTCTCCACGGAAGACGCATCGCTGCCTGCGTCACTCTCCGTATGACGTCATGACGCCGTTCGGCGGAGCAAAATAAAAGTCTCTCTCGCAGAAACCAAAACATGTTTAAATCTTAATTATGTCTTCCATTATTTCCTCTACAGTTCAAATCTCTGATTTCATCCCTTAGGGTTATTTCTGGTGCTTAATAAGAGTTTATTTAAACGTGTGATTTAATTTTCAATACTGTGTTTTAATTGTATTTGTGAATCAAATAAAAGTCTCTTTTTTTGGCCATGTCTTTAATCATATGTATTACATTACATCCAAAATCTCAATACGTATTTTTTTACGTTTAAGAAAATATTTTATTTCGATCATGTCTATAACAAGTTTGGTCAACTACATTAGCTAGGGTGAAGTCAGCTAAAATGGGCTATCAGGTAAAATGGACCAAATAAGGTAGTAGTATATCTCTTTAAATGTTTACAGAAAATCACAATAACTGATCTTGCATTGTTGCTTCAACACATGCTAACAATAGTTTTTATTGGTCTGAGTTTTTAAGGCGGGGCAGAGTGTTACAAGAAACTCCTCAAACATAGATAATTTCATTAATCACTAATTAGGGCACTAAAGCTATTATAAGTAACCTTACCAACAAAGCAAAGGTTTATGACCAATGTTTTGACATGCTCTTTCAAATAAAAAACATAGGTCATTTTAGGTAGAAATGGCTGGTTAAGCTAAAATGGGCCACAATTTTCAGCTAAAATGGGCTGCATACACACACACACACACACACACACACACACACACACACACACACACACACACACACACACACACACACACACACACACACACACACACACACACACACACACACACACACTCACACCGCACGCACACACACACACACACACACACACACACACACACACACACACACACACACACACACTTTTACTCCGAAATTGAGGGTGAAAATAGGTTTATTGTCCTACTTTAGATATGTATCCATACAAAATATTAACAGTCTTTAAACAAATACAAGCATACATGCACAGAAACACACCTACACAACATGATCAGTTCATTTATAATAAAATATTCATTCAACTTTCTATTTAATGAAATACATTTATGGTGTTGCTATGGCACACTAAAGACAACATTGTCAATTTACTGTTAAAAATAAACTGATTTAAGCTGAAATCACCTGTTTTTATATTGGCCCATTTTACCTGAACAGCTGACTGAACAGCTGGCCCATTTTACCTGAACAACTGGCCCATTTGACCTGAACAGCTGACCCATTTTACCTGAACAGCTGGCCCATTTTACCTGAACAGCTGGCCCATTTTACCTGAACAGCTGGCCCATTTTACCTGAACAGCTGGCCCATTTTACCTGAACAGCTGGCCCATTTTACCTGAACAGCTGACCCATTTTACCTGAACAGCTGGCCCATTTTACCTGAACAGCTGGCCCATTTTATCTGAACAGCTGACCTAAACAGCTGGTCCATTTTACCTGAATGCTGTGCAAGAAGATACTCTAACTCTCATAATTTAAAAACTTTCCACATTTAAAAATATAAATATCTTTAAGAAACCCATGCTAATGTATAAGAACATCATTAGATCTCATGCATAGCTTATTTGATGGTATTATAAGTAATTTACCAAAACGTGGCCCATTTTAGCTGACGTCACCCTACCAAATAACCCCCTGCAGCTAAAAACACAAAACAACACAACATCATGCAACATCATCGTCTTTCTTTTTCATTATTTTATCTACAATAAGGACTATATTAACCGACCATCATCTTGGTTAGGTACATCGTTATGCTATGCAATATTTTGATATCAATGCAAAGCAAAATGCATGTGAAAGTAGCTCATATCACACTTGATTATAATGCTTATGTTTTAAATAAGTTTGTGTAAATAAAAAAACAACCCAAAGGCCAACTATATAAAGAAAGTACTGTTATGTTCTCAGGACAAAAGCAACTGTTAAGTCTGGCGTGCATTCATCAGTTTAATACATCATTTAATCCCTAATTATCAGAATGCAATGCAACCTTATTAATAGAAATACTACAGAGCTGGAACACAAGCAATACAGCAGCTGACATCGTTTAGAGTAATAGAGAGACTCTTCTCATTTCTCTGGAGGAAGACAAATCCCCCCCCCCCCAGATAGCACACGTACGTCTGCAAGACGTCTGTTAAAGATCTCTTGATCTGGAAAGCATCTGCTGTCTACAAACGTCTGGCAGACGTCAGTTTTACTAAATCATAAACATCTTAAATACATCTAATAGACGTCTGTTTTACATCTAAAGTCCTATAGACATATTGCAAATGTGCAAACACCCTAACAAATACGTCTTGCAGATGTAAACGCAGACATCAAATAGACGTCTCCGAGATGTACGTGTGCTATCAGGGTAGCAATATTTTCTTCCAAAAGCCCCTAGCAACAAATTTAGCCGTTTTTAAAATGTATTTGGCCATTTTGATAAGTGACTCTTACAATAAAGGCAATAACAAGGCACATGTTTTCCACACAAATTACACAAAAAGAAGAAAACCAAAGAGGCTTAGCAGTATACACACATCACGTGATTTGAGTCAGCTGCTATTCGCAATTATTCAATTTAATAACAATAATTGTTCGTTTATGATACACGTTGTTAGTAGCTTGTATCTGTGATTGTTGATCAGTCAGTACACTGTAAGAAACATGGAAAAAGAGACTAGTTATTATCATACACTGTAAGCCGAAACAGACAGGATTTTTCTTTTCTGAAACTCAGAAGGATGAGCACACCACTGTGTGGAAAATGCAGGAAAATACTGGTGCGCCTACCTTTTTTCTTAACATGGAAAATATTTAATAAAACGCGATAACTACTATTCATTATATCTACTAATGATAATGAAATAAAAAATTAAATCACTGTGTGGTTAAGGTGCTTAAAGCATAACTGTTGGGAATGTAAAGTATTAGTTTACTAGCTTTCAAAACAATTTAAATTGTAATCATTCAAAAATGTGTTCAATATTTCAATGTATTTAAAAATACAGTTACTTATATTTAAAATTATACTATTCAAATTTTTTTTACAAACAAATCTAAATTAACATTTTATATTTTATTTTTTTGGGAGATTTTATGTTGTGACACAATTTTGCGCCGTGATTACGCAGTGATGTCATCACGCAATGACGCCACAATGTCAATTAGCAACTTTTAGCTCTTCCTTTGGCGACGGTCACTGACTGCTCTGAAATCTAGCGGTGCACGAGCACGAGCACGTGTATGTTCAGCGCGCGCCAGCCCCGTCCTGCCCTGCGCGCGTGACCGAGGAGCCTCGCGTTCACACTCAGACAGTTTGCACGCGCTTCTGATGAACTCAGACATGATGAGCACACACTGTGTGGAGGTGTGGAGCACAATGCATCTTAAATCTGCGTTCCTGCTCTGTTTACTGAGCGGTACGTGCTTTGTATTCATTTTAATGGCATCTGATCTAGTTTTACATTATGTTTAGTGTGCATTTTTGTAGCAATATAGATAATTGATTTAAAAAGTTATTTTTTCCATATGCATCACGTGGCTTGGGTTTGTTACAATGAGACACTGTTCTGTTATTTTTTAATGACATCAAATATAATTTAATCAGACTGTCATACTCCACCAAAGGATTTTAAGCCAGTAATATGCTGTATGAATGGAACCGTATTAGAAAGTTTGAGTGAGAAAAGTCAACTACCTCAGCACTTGTCACTTTCTGCTTAATTGCACATAATGTCTGCATTAATGCACGTACCCTAGTTTTCATAGACAAGGCTTAAGGCTAGTCGTAGACTCAAATGCATGTCTTAAAATATGCCAGTGACATTGTTTTGTCTCAAGATGCACACCTGTGATGTTTTCAAATGCCTTAATTTAACCAAGGCTGGTTTAAGCTAAGCCCTGTCTGTGAAACCGGGCCACTATGTTTACATTTGTTGTGTGTCCTCTGTGTACTGTGCAGAATTTGTGCATATTGAATGCGTATAAGTCTTTAGTGTATAATATCTACATGATGCATGACTTATTTGTATCAAGAAGGTTGTAGTTTCATTGCACGTGTACTTAAACGCACAGCTTGGATTGTGTGTGTTGTGCTTCTCAGGTGTGTTTGGCGCAGACACCGGTGACACTGAAAGCGTGCCGGTGATGCTGGGAGACTCGGTCACGCTGCACACCGGCATCGGCTCGGTTCGGAGAGAGCATCACGTGGTCTGGAGGTTTGGGCCTGACAGTGCAGACAGACAGATAGCCGAGCTCGTGCAATGGTCTTACATGCTCTCCGTGTTCGTGAGTGGAGAGATGCCCTTCAGAGACACACTGCAGCTGGACCATCAGACAGGATCGCTGACCATTAATAACACCGCACCTGAGCACTCGGGACGTTATACACTCACCGTCATCCACAACAGAAAGACTTCCCGCAAGAAGTTTGATGTTAAAGTCTACGGTGAGTATATTTTAGATGCGCTATCATTATCGTTCAGATTACATGCAATGATTGACAACAAAAACCAAGTACTCGTGATTAATTATGACAATTTATGCATGCATATGCATACCTATTTTATACTGCTTGTAGTCTGATAGCATATTATTCACAGAATTGTACTAAATTATTCATAATGTATTAAATCTGGGAGACTTTGAGCGTGCATTGTTGTGTTTTCATTTTATTAAATCAGTTTGAAATTAAATATTTACTTGAAATATTAGTTAATATTGTTAATATCGCATGTTTTCAGTTCTCTGATGTTGCTTAATACTCACATTGACATAA
This sequence comes from Ptychobarbus kaznakovi, assembly GCA_027422405.1. Lineage (NCBI taxonomy): Eukaryota > Metazoa > Chordata > Actinopteri > Cypriniformes > Cyprinidae > Ptychobarbus > Ptychobarbus kaznakovi. The sequence continues at coordinate 19,576,253 of CM049805.1, forward strand.
TACACATGCAAACTAATGATTTATATGTGTAGCATTCAAGGTATTTATTTGACATATTTTATGTTTTAATTAATTATTAGCTTTTTATCTACTCAAACACACTCTACAGTTCTTACATTAAGCTTAGTTTTGTGAACCCTTTTGTAGAAATAGCCAACAATACACTGTATGGGTCAAAATGATCATTTTTATTGTATGCCAAAAATCATTAGATATTAAGATCATATTCCATGAAGATATTTGTACCGTAAATATATCAAAACTTAATTTTTGATTAGTAATATGCATTGCTAAGAACTTCATTCGAACAACTTTAAAGATGATTTTCTCAATATTTACTAATCAAAAATTAAGATTTCTTTGCACAAAATATCCTCAGATTCCAGATTTACAATATTGTCCGATTTTTGGCATAACAAACCATACATCAATCTCAATATGCAAACATTGACCCTTATGACTGTTTTTGTGCTCCAGGGACACATATGTAATGTTTAATGCACTCCATGATGTTGGTAGCAAAGAATGAAATGCATTTTTACATCAATACGATACGTTCAATGGTTAGTTTAATATGTTCGATACAAAGCAGTCAGAATACATTACCAGCTGCAGTGTTCATCATGCGATCTGTAATCAGTGACCGACTGTAACTTGTATGTTATCTTCCCAGCTGTCTTGTGTAGCTCACTGCATGTATGTATTTGTTCTGTGTGTTCTCCAGCTCCTCTCCCGGTCCCCGTCATCAGCGCAGACTCCTCACACAGATCCGCAGGTCCAGCGTGTGTCCTGATGTGTTCAGTGACCAATGCGTCCCGGGTCACGCTGTCCTTCTTCAAGGGCAGTGATTTAGTGTCGTCTGACTTCAGCAGCTCTCTCTCTCTGCCTCTGGATGTGGAGTCTCGTGATGAAAACAGCTACAGCTGTGTGGTCAATAACTCCATCAGCAACCACAGCACGCTCTTCAACAGCACCGATGTCTGCCAGCCGCCTCCAGCCGCCTCAGGTTCACTCGTACTCCAACCTTTGGCACTTTGTGCTCATCATTCACCCAGCGCTCTTAGAGATAAAGCCACGGAAGAAGCATTCAGTCTCTTTCTTACCTTTGTGTGATCTGATGTTAGAGTGTGTTTATGCAGCCATCGAGACAAAAAGCTTCTTCTGTGGCAGCACCTTTAATTTTAAGAGTGAAATATGTAACCCATAAGAAGATATCTGAAGAATATTCTTTATTTCTTTCAATGCGAGACCGAAGAATAACCAAGTGCAGTTAACGGGAAAACTATATGTGCTACAAACCAGTGTGTTTATGATTTATGATAATTAATTAAATTAGTATGATAGCAAATCCCAGTTTGCAATATCGAGCAGCAGCATAATTTATATTTTTGTGCAGGTGAAATAACTACACGCTGTTTTTGACCACTGAAAATGTGCGATTTACTCACTAAAATACATATATCTTTGGAAACGGTAAAATATAAGATAGCAGAAGAAAGTTTAATAAGCAAAATATAAAAGGTATAAAGTGCTTTTTGAGTTACAAGCATGCAAACATCAGAAAATTTATATTTAATATTTGTGAACCGTCACCATTATCACATAATGCAAAAAACAACCTAAAAATAGAGCACAATATACTGTATAATTAGAATGATTTTTACCAGTATTTATAATTTTACACTTCAATGCATTGTTTTGGAGTTACAGAAATATGATTAAAATGAATGGATAATGTTGTGTAATGAGCTCTGCTTATTTTACAGGTTTATTGTTTACAGTGTCGTTAGCTGACGTTACTAATCTCTGTAAAAATAACACGATCACCTTTCTGTAAGTTGCTCTCGATTTCAGGCGAAAAACGTCATTTTTGTCCCTCCTCCACCAAACCGAGTAAATATACATCTGTGTTATTTCACATGTGGGCTTGCGTCACTATACATGTGCTGTATAATTCTCGGATATCTTCTTTTGTGTTGCACTGAGATGGATAATGAGACATGTTTGGACTGAGATGAGGGTTAGAGAAGGACTGATTGCATGAGCAATGCTTTGAGTTGGTGTCTGTATTCCCTGGTTGTGTTATTGTGTTGTTTGCATGTGTTTGTGGTTTCAGACGAGCCTCTGCTGTACTGGCTGCTGATGCTGCTGATGATGATTCCCGTCACTGTGATCGCTGTCTTATTCTGTGTCTGTAGAAAACAGAGAAAAGCAGAAGAAGAGAGTGAGTATCATCACACACTATGACTTTATACAGCGCTTTAACAACTACTGCTGCCGGTAACTCTTCGGCTCACCAAGGCTGCATTCATTTAATCAAAAATACTGTAAAAACAGCAAAATTGTGACATTTTTACGGTTTAAATCAGCCGTTTTTTATGTTTATATCTATTACGCTGTAATTTATATCAATGATCAAAGCTGTATTTTCAGCATCGTTACACCAGTCCTCAGTGTAACATGATCATTCTAAAATAGAACATTTCTGATTATTATTAATTATCAATATTGCAGTGTGATATATTAGATTTCAAGATTCACAGATGAACAGAAAGTTCAAAAGAACAGCATTTATTTCGTAGCATTATAAATGTCTTTATTGTCACATTTATTCACTCTTTTATCCGAAGAGGCTTACAAATGAGGACAACAGAAGCAATCAAAACCAACAAAAGAGTGTATGACAAGTCTCAGGTTAGCATAACACTAAGGTTTTTTTGTGTTAATTGTATAATACATTAAAAAAATATTTTTATCTTAAAATATTTATCTTTTGCATAGAATGCAAAAATATTAGTTTTTTTAAAGACAACAAGCAGTTAGTAAACGAATGGAGTGCAAGTCTAAAACTATTTTTATTTTATTTTTTTGGCCATGTAATTTAATGCATATTCAAGTGTTATTATTATAATGTTGTGTGTGTGTGTGTGTTGTGTGTGTGGGGTGTGGTGTGTGTGTGTGTGTGTGTATGTGTCTGTGTGTGTGTGTGTGTGTGTGTGTGTGTATAAAAAAAAAAAATATTTTAATGTAAAATACTTTGCTCAAATGTATCTTTTAACGTGGTGCTTGTTTTTAGCAGCGGATGAAAACTGCTGACGCTGTATATAACGGTGAAGATGCGATACAGAAAGCATGCTCAGACCTCCGGAGCGGATGAAGACACGATCGTTGGTTTTAATGTAATATTTGATGTGTTGTGTGTTTAGTCACCATCTCTCAGAAGCTCCATCCAGACATGATGCAAAGCCTTCGGTTGATCTGAGATCGCTGGAGTTAAAGCTAGGTTTCACTCGTGTGATGATGATCCTGGAACATTGTTGTGACGTGAAACTCGACGGAAGAGGTTTTAATCCTCGTTAAACACACTTGTGTTGTTATTGTATTTGATAAATATGCATCAGTAGCAGTTCTGAAGGAAAAACACATGTCTGTTCATTTTCATTCTGTCTATATTTCCTTTGTATCCTTGGATTTGTTTTAAATAAATTATTTTTTTAATTGACTTTGTCCTTTGCATTTACAGTATAGCCAGTTTCCCTCAATTTAACCCCTGTTGTGTATTATTATGATTAATAACTGCACTCTTGCAACTCAGATTAATAGTTAAATTATAACAGCATACCAAAGTAGGCCTAATATTGAGGTTCCCTGTTATTTAATAACATAATTGTAGCCTTAAAGCTGCATAACAATGTGTATATATACTTAAAAATCATTATTAGGTGGTATGCAAATAAAAGCGAACATGATAACAATGCGAAAGCAGTCATAAGCAGCACATGCATATTTGTAGCACATTGTATGGGTCAAAATTATCATTTTTCTGTTATGCCAAAAATCATTTGAATATTAAGATCATGTTCCATGAAGATACTCCTACCGTAAATATATAAAAACTTAATTTTTGATTAGTAATATGCATTGCTAAGACTTCCTTTAAACAACTTTAAAGATGATTTTCTCAATATTTAGATTTTTTTGCACCCTCAGATTCCAGATTTACAAATATTGTCCAAACCATACATCAATGGAAATATTATTTAGATGATGCATAAATCTCAATTTCACCAAATTGACCTTTATGACTGGTTTTGTGCTCCAGGGTCACATTTATGTGTTTGTATATATGACACATTCCGGTAGGCGGCGCGAGCGTTAGCGCGTGTCCGTCAAAAGCGGCGAAGAAGACTTCAAACATGGCGCTGTCCTGTGCGGCGCTCGTGCCGGTCCGCGCACTGCTCACTTTACGGAGAAAAGCTCTTGTAATTAATAAAGACATCTGGTCAAACTGGACGTCTGTATGTCATTACAGCAGTAAAGCCGGTGTCACACACCTGCATTCTCCGCCGGAAACAGTCGACAAAGGTAAGACGCGCGAGATGGCGAATGCAAACACATGATGTAACAGACTCGTGAATGTCAACACAAGCGTGTTATAATCACACAGGGGCTCCTGATCTCCTTCGAGAGTTCCCTCAGCCCAAAAACCTCCTGTACGCCACGCTGTCCAGGTCTCTGGGTCTGTCCGACCTGTCCCAGTATCATCCAGTACAGCTGCTCTGATGGAGAGCTCAAGGTCAGGCGCGTCTGGAGCTGCTGATATTAACTGATTATGTACAATTATTTCTCTCGCATTTGGTGTTTTATGCGGGACGCAGATTCGTTTATCTTTCTCAGTTTGTGTTTCTATTGTAAACTTGGACTTGTTATAAATGAACGTGACCCTGGACCACAAAACCAGTCATAAGAGTCTAATTTTTAAAATTGATATTTATGTAATGCGAGATACAACTATTTGAAAATCTGGAATTTGAGGGTGCAAAATTGTATATATAAAATTTTTGGAGAAAATTACCTTTTAAAATTATCCAAATGAAGTTGTTAGCAATGCGTATTACTAATCAAAAAATAAGTTTTGCTATTTTTACGGTACTAAATATCTTTACGGAACATGATCTTAATATCTAATGATTTTTGGCATACAAGAAAAATGTATAATTTTGACGTTGGTTATTGCTACAAATATACCGTGCTGCTTATGAGTGCTTTTGTGCTCCAGGGACACATAACATTATTATTTTGTAATTAACTATCATTGTAAAGAAGTGAAATGACAGGTAAATTAGCATTTACACTTCACTCTGTAACCGTTCCAGTCAATTAAAGCCCTGCTCTGTGTTATATTATATTATACATGCTCCATGTGGTTTATTAGCGGGCGACGGTCACCCTTCACTGGCCCGAGAGGATCGAGACCGAGGGCTTCGGGTCACGTAAGCTGGAGGCAGAACGACAAGCAGCAGCCGCGGCTCTCTGTAAACTCAGGGTGAGTGTGTTGTGTGTAATATGCACAGTTCACCCAAAACAAATCAACATTTGTTTAATATATGCACACTCTCAGGCCTTCAAAGATGAGTGTGTTTCTTCATCAGGTGTTTAGAAATGCATCACTGCATCAGTGTCTCAGCAATGGATGCTCTGAAGTGAATGGGTGCCGTCAGAATAAAAACATCACACGATATCCAATATTAAGACGTTTTTAACTCAAATAAATAATGTCCATAATAGTTTAAAAGTGCTTTCACATGAAAATCCTGCCACATATTAGTTTAGAGCTGTTTTGGCATCTGTGCAGATTTATGCTGTGCAGCATTGTTATGAATTATGGACTCGTATTTGAGTTAAAAACATCTTAATGCTGGATTTGTTTAAGGTTCTGATGTTAACTGATGCACTGGAGTGCTGTGATGTTTTTATCAGACACTCATTCTGACGGCACCCATTCACTTCCATTGCAGAGTCACTGATGCATTTCTACAAATCTGTTCCCATTGCATTTAATGTGACTCACGTCTTGGTGAACTATATGGTGGCTGATCTACAGTTGAGTATTTTACCTGCAATTGAAAATTATTTAGTTACTACAATGTTGTTATGAAATATGGCCCGATTATATAACCTCCCTTCGTCCTTGAAACATTCAAGAGAGCATGCTTTTCAGTCTTTTCCGTGCCATAATAACCACAAAAGCACCAGAAAAGTTTCATAACATTTCTCCATACTGCTTGTAAACTATATTCCAAGTCTTTTAAAGCCATGTTCTGATTCACTTAAGGTTTGTTTTCTGTGCTTTTTTACAAAATATGATTTATGATTATAAGTCTATTTGAAGGTTTAGTAGTCCTGAAAATTGTGCATTGTGTTTTTTAGGAGCTAGGGGTCCTCGGTCAAGGAAAGCAATCATCCGTAAAAGGACTGATGAGACCGAAAGAGAGGCAGATGTCTGTCTGGGAAGATGAAGAAGACGTGCCTATCAGTGATCGTCTTGAATCTAGGCCTTTTCAGAAGAAAGCACGGAAGGAAAGAGCCCAAGGGTAGAATAATACTCAGAGGAGCCATGCATATTTATTTATGTATTTCCAGCTTTCAACTGGATGCTTCCTAGTTGCATAGGAAAGAAAGCGTATTGTCTTCTACACAGCATTACTACATACATACATCATCTAGTGTAGATATAATCTGGAAATTGATGTCTTGCCTAGACAAAGTGGTACTGACAAAGTCAAGAGTGGACCGGATGATTCAGTATCATGCTTTTATATAAATATGACATGCTATTTGAGATCTAGTGTGCATGATCTGCATCTGATATTTGATCATTACAGGCTAATAGAAGAGAATCCAGCAGTGACCGAGGCGCTCTCCTTATTCCCAAAGCCAAAGGCGCTTCTTGGCACTGTTATTCAGGTGGCCACATCATCCAACAGAGTCCGAGTAAGTTATAAACCATTACTGATCAGCACACACATCTGACAGATACACCTTGATCTCCTTTCTCTCCTGTTGCATTTTCTTTTTCCTTTAAACACATAGTGCATGCATGTGTATTAAAAACATTTCCAGCATTTTTTTATATAAGCGTCAATATTTTTAAAATGCATGCATGTTATAACGAAGCACAACAGTTACCATTTACTGGTCAAAAATGACTTTTGGATTGATCTCTTTTTGTACACTGGAAGTGGATTCAGATTGTAATTAAATAACTTAGTGTGACAAACAAACAGTAGGTAAATTAGCCGGGGATTTTCATGCAGTTGGTGTGATTAAAAACACAGCCATTCTTGATTCAGACGGCAATAACATCACTCACTATTCCCATTTAATGCTAAAAACACCGTACATTCCCATGAGAAACAACTACAGTCCAAATATAGCTCAAGTCACATAATTGAACAAATGAGGTACCTCAAGGCTCGCTACTCAGCCTACTATACTTTTTAAAATACACTAGGACCAATTAATCAGGTAATTTTCCTTACAACATCGCTAACAGATAATATTCAATGTTTGGCACATTGTTTTAACCATTTATTTTCCTCCGTGCACTTCATTCTCGTGTGTGTAGGAGCTGCTTCAGTACAAAACTATCAGTGGGAAGGTGAAGACGTGCGAGTTGACCATACGCTGGCCGGAGAAGATGACCTTTACAGCTGATGGCCGTCGCAGACTGGAAGCGGAGTCAAACGCAGCAGCACTGGCTTGTCTCAGGCTTAAGGTTGGGCAGAAAACATACACGTACAATTCTTTAGGGAACCCGCTTTGAGAGTCATTAGTAGTGATCGACAACGTCGTGCTATTGATTTTTTTGCATGTCGTCACTGTACAAAACACAACTGATACTGGCCAGACTTATTTGTACGTTTATGTAACCAATCTGCATAACCGATATTTATTTACTGTTATAAAGTAAGTGAAGTAAGTCCATTCTTCACTTTCAGTCATCTTAACAACAACAAAAACTGTTGAAAATTAAGTCTTTCATGTAAAATTAAATCTTCAAATTACAACAATAAAAATAAATATTTATTTATAAAAAGCATCATCAGCAACACTGATATTAACAATAAGCAAAATAATGTTTTTAAATGGAGAAAATAAAGGACAGAAGTCATATCAGCTTCATTTTAAACACGCTGTTTAATAGACTAAAGAGTGAAGAATAATTCACTGGATAACATTATCTGGAATATTGAAATAAGCTATAACAAACAAAACATCGTATTTTATTGCATTTCTTAACTGTTTTATCAGAATTATTAAAATGTTTTTGTCGTTCTAGATTATGAAAACTGCTGACAGCACGGTTTATCTATGCATTTACACAGAACTATACAAAATGTAAAATTTATATAAAAATTATTGAACATAGTTTTTTTTCAAAACCGATATCCGATTATGGCAAAGTTTGTGATGCTTTTGGAAACAGGAGATGAGCCCCTGGTAAACCGATATATTGGTTGAGAAACGATCTCAAAGACTAGTCATTAGGTCATGAATCAGACAACACGGGTCGTGCCATGTCGTCACTGTATGAAACACAACTGTAATCTGGCCAGACTTGATGTGCATATGGCCAGAAATATATTAATGCAATGTGCACCAACAATATTTAGAATTTATTTGTATTAATGCACCATCATCACACTATTTTCACTCTGAAAACATAATTGGGAAAGCATTGCTCTAGTCCCAGTGGTTTCTGATGAGCAATATTCTCCCGTTGTGTTAAAAATCTCAGTACTCCCTCTGTGATGGGTCAAATTGGTTTCCATGTAGTTTGACAAACATCGCCATTATGAAAAGTCTCTATTGTAAAGACGACAACAGACTAGTAACCTAAAATACCCATTGTGAAAATCTGATAGATGAAGAAATGGCAAATTTTCCTTCAATGATTCAAAAAACGAGTCTCGGTTTCATAAGATCGTGTGCAATTCAAAATCAACATTTTAGAGTTTGACAATATACATTTTCATGTTTTGCTACCTTCTTATTTAAATGTTTTTATAGTGTTGACTTTTGGCAAATCGTATGGAAACCAATAGGGTTCAGTTTGATGTAACCAACATTTTGGCCATGTGTCAACACTAAATGAGAAAAATTCATGCAATTTCATAAATAAATAAATAGTTTAATTAGTGCGTCAAGCAGTTTAAAAATATAATTCCATAGTTGGGAAATAACTGACTCTATTAATAACTCTTTTCACTAGGAAGTGCCGTGCATTTAAAGTCATCTAGCACCGGTTCTGATGTTCACTACTCGACTGCTTTGATTCTGTCCACAGGAGCTGAAGCTTCTGGACGAGCAGAACAATCCCCTGACTCACGCCAGGTACCATCAGCAGGAGGTGCGTGAATCTGGAGACCGACACCGACGACCCTGCCGTATCGAAATACCCACAGATCTAGAGCAGAGGGTTCAGGAGTACCTGACAGAGGTGAAGCACATACCATCTCTCTCTGGACCCGTGCTGGGCATTTTAACTGCCTACACTGACACCTAGCTAATAAACAAGCCAAGAAATCCAGCAGTGCTAGAGAACAAAATACGCTTTGTTAAGCAGTTCTGTCGTGTCATGACTGCTTGCTATGTGTTTGTTTAGTATCCAGTGGAGGCTGAGGTTCAGAAACTGTGGGATGAAAAAGAGCAGCTGTCAGGTCAGCAGGAGTCATCCGCCAGCACTGATGATGATGATGATGATGAAGACTTCATCACTGATGCTATCACCGGTAAGCCGTACCGCGCTTTACGCTCCGAGGAGGCGGAGAATCTCAGCGATCACCTGCTCAGCCTGTGGATGAGGGCGTGGCCTGGCCGAGGGGCGGAGCTTCCCGTGGACTCCTATAAAGAGAGCGTGCTGGACGCGGTGAGGTCCTCACAGGTGGTTGTGATCGCCGGAGAGACGGGCTGCGGGAAAACCACACGGATCCCGCGCTTCTTGTTGGAGGGGCAGGTCAGGAGAGGAGAGGGGGCCGAGTGCAACATCCTGGTCACGCAGCCTCGCCGGATCAGCGCCGTGTCTGTGGCGAACCGAGTAGCGCAGGAGATGGGACCCGCTCTCCGCCACTGCGTGGGATATCAGGCAAGAACATACATGACATGTTAATCTGTTCAGATATGTGACCCTGGACCACAAAACCAGCCATAAGGCTCAATTTTTTTTAATTGAGATTCATATATCAGCTGAAAGCTGAATAAATAATATTTCCATTGATGTATGGTTTGTTATGATCAGACAATATTTGAAAATCTGGAATCTGAGGGTGCAAAAAAATCTAAATATTGAGAAAATCACCACTTTCGTGCTTCAGGGACACATATATGCTGTTTTGCTTAAAGGCACAGTTCACCCAAAACAGCTGTGTCTCTGGAGAGTGCTCTGGAGTATAACAGCTGTCTCTCTGGAGAGTGCTCTCAGCTACTCTCTGGAGAGTGCAAGTGTAACAGCTATCTCTCTGGAGAGTGCTCTGGAGTGTAACAGCTGTCTCTCTGGAGAGTGCTCTGGAGTGTAACAGCTGTCTCTCTGGAGAGTGCTCTGGAGTGTAACAGCTGTCTCTCTGGAGAGTGCTCTGGAGTGTAACAGCTGTCTCTCTGGAGAGTGCTCTGGAGTGTAACAGCTGTCTCTCTGGAGAGTGCTCTGGAGTGTAACCGCTGTCTCTCTGGAGAGTGCTCTGGAGTGCTGTCTCTCTGGAGAGCTCTGGAGTGTAACAGCTGTCTCTCTGGAGAGTGCTCTGGAGTGTAACAGCTGTATGCTCTGGAGTGTAACAGCTGTCTCTGGAGAAACAGCTGTCTCTGGAGAGTTTCAGTTTTTGGAGAGTAACAGCTGTCTCTCCGGAGAGTTTCAGTTTCAGGAGTGTAACATCTGTCTCTCCGGAGAGTTTCAGTTTCTGGAGTGTAACAGCTGTCTCTCTGGAGAGTGCTCTGGAGTGTAACAGATGTCTCTCTGGAGAGTGCTCTGGAGTGTAACGGCTATGTCTCTGGAGAGTGTTCTGGAATGTAACAGTTGTGTCTCTGGAGAGTGTTATGGAGTGTAACAGCTGTCTCTTCGGAGAGTGTTCTGGAGTGTAACAGCTGTCTCTCCGGAGAGTTTCAGTTTCTGGAGTGTAACAGCTGTCTCTCCAGAGAGTTTCAGTTTCTGGAGTGTAACAGCTGTGTCCATGGAGAGTGCTCTGGAGTGTAACAGCTGTGTCTCTGGAGAGTGCTCTGGAGTGTAACAGCTGTGTCTCTGGAGAGTGCTCTGGAGTGTAACAGCTGTCTCTCTGGAGAGTGTTCTAAAGTGTAACAGCTGTCTCTCTGGAGAGTGCTCTGGAGTGTAACAGCTGTCTCTCTGGAGAGTGTTCTGGAGTGTAACAGCTGTCTCTCTGGAGAGTGCTCTGGAGTGTAACAGCTGTCTCTCTCTAGAGTGCTCTGAGTGTAACAGCTGTCTCTCTGGAGAGTGTTCTGGAAGTGTAACAGCTGTCTCTCTGGAGAGTGTCTGGAGTGTAACAGCTGTCTCTCTGGAGAGTGTTCTGGAGTGTAACAGCTGTCTCTCTGGAGAGTGCTCTGGAGTGTAACAGCTGTCTCTCTGGAGAGTGCTCTGGAGTGTAACAGCTGTCTCTCTGGAGAGTGTTCTGGAGTGTAACAGCTGTCTCTCTGGAGAGTGCTCTGGAGTGTAACAGCTGTCTCTCTGGAGAGTGCTCTGGAGTGTAACAGCTGTCTCTCTGGAGAGTGTTCTGAAGTGTAACAGCTGTCTCTCTGGAGAGTGTTCTGGAGTGTAACAGCTGTCTCTCTGGAGAGTGTAACAGCTGTCTCTCTGGAGAGTGCTCTGGAGTGTAACAGCTGTCTCTCTGGAGAGTGTTCTGGAGTGTAACAGCTGTCTCTCTGGAGAGTGTTCTGGAGTGTAACAGCTGTCTCTCTGGAGAGTGCTCTGTAGTGCAGGGGTTCTCAAAGATTACATTCAAAGGTCCGAATGGAAATTATCATCAACGTCAAAAGGTCCGAAATAATTGTTTTTACAAAACTTGTTTTTATAAACATGCTTATAACTTTATATAACAATTCAACTTGATATATGCTTAATTGTCATACAAAGTATTTATGACGTCATCAGGTCGTACTTGCGTTTACGAAAATTAACCATAGTTTTATACAAATAAAAAAACTAAAAAACATTTGGTTACTATTAAACCATGATAATCACAAATTAACCATGGTCTTGCTGGTATTTGTATTAAAATTGGTTATATAAATTGTAATCAATGCAAAAGAAAAAAAACAATTTTTACTACACTTTTATTATAATAAAACCATGGTTATTTTTCATAAGGGTTACTCAACAGTACTGCATTTTTATACAACTAAATGCCTAGCAGTTCTCATTTAGGCCTACATATTTTCTGTTTCTGAGTACTTCAATGTAACCTGCAGTGAATTGCCAAAATCGTCATGGAGCACAAACGTGAACTATGTGCATATTTCAACCCTTTACAGTAGAACTACATTCATGTTCATCTGCCAGACAGTCAAGAGTGATAGGTTTTAGGAAACACTGTTTTGTACTCGTTCATTCAGAAGTCTGCTGCGGTTCGGTTCTTTGAATACGCTGTTAACTCTGCTGTTGGAGAAAGACTGCGAAACATCGCGCTAAACCGGTGACATTATTTTTACTGAATGAAATCTAAGTTTATCTGTCTAGTTGCTATGTGCTTTGTCTTAGAGTCTGTAATCACTGCTTGGTTCTGCGCCTATGTACGCACGCCGCACGGAGGTCTGAGTCTCTCTGGAGAGGGAGAGTGTCTGGAGTGTAACAGCTGTGTAACAGCTGTCTCTGGAGAGTGCTCTGGAGTGTAATGTCTGGAGCTGTCAGCTCTCTGGAGAGTGCTGGAGTGTAACTGGGAGTGTAAACAGCTGTCTCTCTCTCAGCTGGGAGAGTGTTCTGGAGTGTAACAGCTGTCTCTCTGGAGAGTGTTCTGGGAGAGTGTAACAGCTGTCTCTCTGGAGTGTCTGCTGTCTCTGGAGAAGTGTAACTGTCTCTGGAGAGTGCTCTGGAGTGTAACAGCTGTCTCTCTGGAGAGTGTTCTGGAGTGTAACAGCTGTCTCTCTGGAGAGTGTTCTGGAGTGTAACAGCTGTCTCTCTGGAGAGTGTTCTGGAGTGTAACAGCTGTCTCTCTGGAGAGTGTTCTGGAGTGTAACAGCTGTCTCTCTCAGGTGCGTCTGGAGTCACGTCCCCCGGAGCGCAGCGGTGGCGCTCTGCTCTTCCTGACGGTCGGCGTCCTCCTGCGCAAACTGCAGTCCAACCCGGGTCTGCAGGGCATCAGCCATGTGATCGTAGACGAGGTGCACGAGAGAGACGTCAACACGGACCTGCTGCTGGCGCTGCTGCTCTCCTCGCTGAAGGAGAATCCGGGACTGCGCGTGCTGCTCATGAGCGCCACCGGTGACACGCAGCGGCTCGCGCAGTATTTCGGCGGATGTCCGGTGGTGCATGTGCCGGGATTCATGCATCCGGTGCAGGCGCGGTTCCTGGAGGAGGTGCTAACGGAGATGGGTCGAGCTGTACCACCGACGAGCCGGGGGAAGAGATACGGAGAGGTGCGTACAGATACAGTTCTCAATATAAGATTAAACCGTATTGGGTAAGTTACTCCAAAAGAGTAATTTATTACTAGTTACTAAGTACATCTTCAACAGTGTAATTAGATTACTGTACAAATTACTGTCTCCAAAAACTATTTAATTATTTGTATCAACCTGGACAAGTTAATGACACAAGAATGGACATGAAACGCTTTTAATTCCTTCAAGTAACTACATAAATTATTCTGGTCTCACATTAAATTAGAGTCCAGTTCTCACTATTAACTGCCTCAAAATACTCCTAATTATTGCTTATTAATACTTAGTAAATTAGTTGTTAAGTTTAAGAAATGGGTAGGATTAAGGATTTAGAATAAGGTCTTCAGAAGGACATTAATATGTGTTTTTTTTAAGTAATTATAAACAGCCAATAGTAATATTAATGCTAATAAACAACTTTTTAATAATGAGAATTGGACACTAAAGTGTTACCAATATTCGTATTAACTCGCCTTATTTAAAGTGCATAAAAAGCATGAATTTTTGAGGTTAGACTTAACATTTTAAAGTATAATCCACTATTGTTTTGTGCAGTATTGTGTATATAAATGTTCTACAGTCTATACACAGCATTAAGTTCAACTACATAAGTAGTAACTGTAATTAAAATACAGAAAAAATATGTTTTCAAGAGAAAAGTAATCTAATTACTTAGTAACTATTTACACCCAACACTGCCGTTCAGTACGACATTCAATGCACACTCGTGAAGTATGTTTTTTTTGTTTTGCATTTAAATATCTGTGTTTTAATTCTCTAAGAACTGGCTGTGTGTGTGTGTCCGTTAGTTCACATTAGGGCTGTCAAAAACAAATATTAGAATTTCGAATATTCGTCGAATTTAAAATAAAAATTCGTTAAAAGCAAAACCGTTTATTGTATTTATGCTTTTATATATTGTTTTTAAGAAACGTACTTTTTCAAACATAGTTGTTAATTTATTGCATTAGTAATATTTTGCTCGATGCGCCCTCTTGTGTCCTCAGGAGAGAAACCAAAAGCTTTTTCCCCCTTAACTAAAATTGTCTTTTAAATTCGAATATTGATAATATTTAAGTACAAAATTCAAATGTAGTTTTTCAGGCATTATGACAGCCCTAGTTCCCGTGCTGAAATGAGGAAACGCATCCCCGCTTGTATTTGAAAAAGCAACACGCTGAGCATCTTCTCTTGTAAATGAGTGTTTCTAAACCTGTTGTCCAACAAAAGATTAACATTATAACTTGTTTTTACTTCACAACATCATTCGAGTGTTTGAATAACTTGCTTTTGTCATCTGAAGTGGCTTCTTAGCACAGAACGAGGCAGAAAATGTAGGCCTATCTATACTGGATTAAAGGATATGTGATTAGAAAAATGGTTGCAAAAAGTTGGAAAATTTCCAGTAAATTTCGGAGACTTTCCAAGATTTTTGGAAACTTGCTGGGAATTTTGGAAAGTTTCTGGAAAGTTTGGAAACTTTCTTGGATTTTCGGAAACTTACTGGGAATTTTGGAAACTTACAGGGAATTTTTAAAAAGTACAGGGAATTTTGGAAACTTGCTGGGATTTTGGAAAGTTTCTGGATTTTTTTTTTTTTAAGTTTCCAGGAATTTTGGGAACTTAATGGGAATTTTGGAAACTTAATGGGAATTTTTTTAACTTTTAATGGAATTTTGGAAACTTAATGGAATTTTTGAAACTTTTAATGGAATTTTGGAAACTTAATGGAATTTTTTGGAAACTTAATGGAATTTTGGAAACTTAATG
This sequence comes from Ptychobarbus kaznakovi, assembly GCA_027422405.1. Taxonomy (NCBI): domain Eukaryota; kingdom Metazoa; phylum Chordata; class Actinopteri; order Cypriniformes; family Cyprinidae; genus Ptychobarbus; species Ptychobarbus kaznakovi. Next base: position 19,591,463 of record CM049805.1, read on the forward strand.
GAATTTTGGAAACTTAATGGGAATTTTGGAAACTTAATGGGAATTTTGGAAACTTTTAATGGAATTTTGGAAACTTAATGGAATTTTGGAAACTTTTAGGAATTTTGGAAACTTAATGGAATTTTTGGAAACTTTCCAGGATTTTTGGAAACTTGCAGGGAATTTTGGAAACTTTCCAGGAATTTTGGAAACTTACTGGGAATTTTGGAAAGTTTCTTGAAAGTTAGGAAGCTTTCCGGGAATTTTGGAAAGTTTCTGGAAAGTTTGGAAAGTTTCCGGGATTTCTGGAAAGTTTCTGGAAATATTCCACCCCTTTGCAACCCTAATTAGAAATGGCTTACAAATATACTTAATCATTATGAAAAAACCTGAGAACACCGATAAACCATATAACGTCGCAGGCGAGTGTTTATTGTCCTTGCATTTCATCATTCAAAACGTTTAATGTTATATCTTCTTTCTATTCAGTTACAACAATAGCGATGCCTTTATCCATATTAGGGATTTCCGGGAACGTCATCAGTTCTATTACATCTGTGATGAATATGTGGATTTTCTGTGCGAGGGCGCCCTCTAGTGTCCAGTATGAATGAAACACACATTACATGTGTCTATAGCGCTCAGTAATGGCCAATCCATCCCATTTTGGGCAAAAATACGAACTATAATACTTCTCTCAAAAGAAAGATCAACCAGGCATATACCAATCAACACTTTTTTTACAGTGTACAGAGGTTTGAAGGAGTTTTTGTTGTTAATTTGTTGGCAAAATAACACTCTGATGTGCCAAGCTATCCGAACCGAAACCCGTGGTTAAATACCGAGGTACACATTGAACCGTGGACTTACTGTATTGTTGCATCCCTAGCTCAGATGAAGCCTTGATCGCATGGTTCATGTTTTTGATTGTGTGCCGAATAGCTAAAAGATTTCCTTCTGTTCTTTGTCTCAAGGAGGAAAATGTGGCTCCTGATCTTGATATAGTGGCTGATGTGATTGACCACATTCACAGCAACGGAGATCCAGGTAAAGTGTGATTAATCTGTATTATATATTAGCACCGCACGATTAATTGTTAAAAGATCTCGATTCAAACGTCATGATGCAGGAACACACAGAGCAGACAATTAGCATGTTTAGCTTCAGCTACATTATTTCTGTCTCAGTCATTCAGATATCACAGAAATACTGGTATTAAAGTTTATATTTCATATATAAACATCGATGTCTATGATAGAGCAAGTCATCTTTTGAAAGTAACTGCTTCAAATTACAATTATGTCGATTGCATTTATTTAAACATGCATTAAATAATTAAGGTAAAGCAACAGTCTAATATGTTCACGAGTTGCTCTTCTCTAGTGAACGAAAGAGCACATTTTGTTTACAAGATGTTGTACTTGATGTCTGAACGTGGTTGAAAAACTGATTTAGAAATTGCATTATTCATGAGATGTTCATTCATGTTTATTTAAGGCTAAAACTAGTAGTAAACCGAGGCGTTTATACAGCGATCTGTCGCGCAAAAATGGCATTTATTGCTTGAATTTCCCCCCAAAAAAATTGACAATTTTAAAGCTGAGACTTTGTTTCTAATCAAAGGTAACCATATATAAAACTGGAAGTTTCCAATGAAGTTTCACTTGTGGTAAAAACAATGCTGTATTTGTTTGGTACACATGCGTAATGGACTAAAAGACTATTACTGAAGATTTAAATACATGCATTATTACAACCCTAATAAAAGCTTTTATAAACACAAACACCTGCATTTTCTGCATAGGAACACATTTGGAGAATGTAGCATTGCTTCAGTGTCTGGTCACTGTTGGGTGTAACTAGTTACTAAGTAATTAGTTATTGTAATTTAATTTCCCTTGAAAAAGTAAAGTAAGGGATTACTCTTATTTGTTCTGTATTTTAATTACAGTCACTACTTATGTAATTGAACGTAATGCTGTGTATAGACTGTAGAACATTTATATACACAATACAGCAGAAAACATACGAATGTAAAGTATAACCTTAAAATACATATGCATTTAAATATTTTTAGTTATTACGAATATTGTTAACACTTTAGTGTCCAATTCTCACTTTTAACTAGTTGGTTATTAGCATGAATAATACTGGGATATTGGCTGTTTATTATTACTTAAAAAGCACTATATTAATGTCTTCTAAATCCTTAATCTGACCCAATACTTAAACTAGTATTAATAAGCAGTAATTAGGAGTATTTTAAGGCAGTTAATAGTGAGAACTGGACTCTAATCTAAAATGTGACCAGAATAATTTAAGTAGTTAATTAAAATAAGCATTTTATGTCCATCCTCGTATCATTAACTTGTCCAAGGTTGATATAGGATTTATAAAGTAATTACTAATAAGTAATTAAATACTTTTTGGAGAGTAATTGCACACGGTCCGAAATTTTCGCACGTCGAAAAATAAATACGACCTCACGTTACGTCAATCGCGTTTACATAATTTTCGTCCGTCAAAAAAAAATTAGTATCGGGTTCAAATTTAATTTATTTTTTATTTTTTACTTTTTTGACAGTTCAGAGCCACCGTACAAGCGAAAGCCAAAATCCAGCACCGAGCTCACTGAAATTGGTGGTCTTTTGTAATATGTGGCTCTAGTATCGTTAGCATCAGACACCATGAAGTAAACGTTGAATCTCCCGAGATAATCCCGCTGATCCTTTATAAGGAGGTACTCCGTCCTCTCTATATTTTAGGACCCAATACTTACTTTTTTTTTTTTTTTTTAAAGAAGCGAGAGCAAAATCATCCTCAATGCTTGGAGACTCCATTTAGTATGCAAATTTGTTCGCAACGGATTAATTAATACGCATCGGACTCGGTGTGCAATGTTTCTGTGCACGACCAATTTTTAGGATTACGAATACGAAAAAAACACATGTGAAAAATTCGGACTCCGTGTGCAGAGACCTTAATTTGTAGAGTAATAGAATTACACTGTTGTAGGTGTAATTAGTAACTAGTAATTAAAAAAATTATAATAATATATATATATTTTTTTGTGTAGCTTACCCAACACTGATCTCTGCAGTGGAAGTGAATGGGTGCCGTCAGAATTAGAGTCTCATAACAACATCACAATAATCCACAGCGCTCCAGTCCATCAGTTAACATCTGGAGAAGACAAAACCTGAAACAAATCCAGCATTAAGATGTTTTAAACTCAAATAAGAGTCTATAATAACGCTTGCTCTCGTCGCTCACATCAAAATCAGCCACGTATGATCTGTGCAGATATCTCTCCCGATGAACACTTCTCGTGTACTGACTGACGGTCTTTTCTCCGTTGCAGGCGCGGTGTTGTGTTTTCTCCCAGGATGGCAAGATATTAAAGCCGTGCAACAGAGACTGGAAGAAAAACCTGGTTTCAGATCTGGCTCACAGTTGATATTACCGTGTAAGTACTGCAGCTGCCGTCTTCAGATTAGTGGTGGACGCGCTGCCTAATTTCATTAAAGGGATAGTTCAGCCATTCTGTCATTAATTACTCAGAACACTAATTTAGATATTTCTGATGAGAGCTCTTGACACGATCAAGGCTCAGAAACGTAGTAAGGACATCGTTAAAATAATCCATCATGAGCCGTCAGCGGTTTCAATTTAACAAAGCGACGAGAGGACTTTAAATGTGCAAAGAAAACAAAAATAACGAGTTTAGTCTCCTCGGCGTCACCCTATAGCGTCATTTTGGAGAGTATCACATACGTATATGTACGCGGATAAGTTGTTTACACGTTGATCTTGAATGTAAATGATGTATCTGCGCGTGGATTTCATCAGAAGTATCTTAAATTAGATGAACGAAGGGTGACTGAATTCCCATTTTTAGCTGAACTATCCCTTTAAATCCTTTGCAATGTATTGTAATGTACATCCCATCATGCTGAGGCCGTTTTCTCCGTGTCCTCCGCAGTGCACTCCAGTATGGCCGTATCGGACCAGCAGACGGTGTTCCAGCGTCCTCCAGACGGACAGAGAAAGATCGTCCTGACCACAAACATCGCAGAGACCTCCGTCACTATCGATGATATAGTGTACGTGGTGGACGCCGGCTGCCAGAAAGAGCAGAACTACGACCCCAGAACCAAGGTGCTTCACCCTCATAACACACTTCAGTCCGTTTGAGAAGAGATGCGGGAACGTTTCTAAAACAAATGCATCGTTTTTAGTAGAGCTGTTAGTTTAATGCATTAATTAGTTATGAAAAAAAACGCGACCTGCAGGGCAACAACTCCATAAATGCAGTTATGCCCCAAAATTCAAGATATTGGTGCAAAAAAAATATTTTTCTCATCACAAGAGCAGCGAGAGCAATATCACACGAGTGCTGTTTTTTCACCATTATAATGAGTGCAAATGTGTTTTTATTCAACGGTACAGTAAATTAGAAGTTAATAATTTTTGTTCAATTTTGCCAACGAAAATATTATTTATGAGCCACAGCAAAACTTTAGTTTCTGAATGAAGCCACGTTTTGAACGAATCGACACATTTACCGCCACCTGCTGGTAGTTTTAGTTTCTTCTTTAGAGGATCATTTAATTTATATATTAAAAAAATAATAATTTAAAGGGATAGTACACCAAAAATTAATAAATTGTCATTATTTACTCACCCTCGTGTTGTTTCAATCCTGAATGACTTACTTTCTTTTGCACAACATAGATTTTAGCCTAAATATTTAACATAATAATAGCTTTGCTTTATATTTTGAGGGTATTTTCACAGCCAAATTGAGTTTGCGGTGATTAATTAGATTAATCGCAGCACCCTGTAATTAATTAGATTATAAAATGTAATCGACCGACAGCCCTAGTTTTTAGTTATGGAATAAAACAATATTTTTTTTAAGTTAAAACTGCTTAAATTAAACAGTTACGCATTTCGTGTTGTGGTTATTTTAGACCCGGGTATGTATGGAGCACCATTAGGTGTCAAAAATATGTTTTGTAAAATTATTTGCAATGTTAATGTCTTAAACATTATTTAGCCTTTTCCCACAATTTTGGTTGATGAATATGTGAGTCTATTAACGAACCATTGCATCATAAACTACTCATTTTTGTCATCTGGAAGTAAACGCTTATGCAAGTAAAATTATATATTATTTTAAACCTCTCGGAGTAAGATTTGTTGTTTTGATAGAAATAAATATGTAGCTTTCAGAAATGTGCACCGTTTTTGAGCAATCATGGAGAAATAGATTGTATGAAATCTGATTATATGCTCTTATATATTTCATGTAGTGGTATTCGACTAAAGTTTACCATAAATATTGAAATATAATGTATTAATTTTTTTGGTGGTTCATGTGTAATTTGAAAAGTTTCCAAAATGTAAAAAAAATTTTTTTTAAAAGGGATAAATGCAGTAATAAAATGGGCTAACATTAAAAAAATTTTTTTTTAAATAAATCACCATTCAGAAGTTGAATAATTGATGCATTGACTAATTTATAAAATATGACCCTGGAGCACAAAACCAGTTTTAAGTGTCAATTTCTCGAAATTGAGATGTATGCATCATCTGAAATCTGAATAAATAATATTTCCATTGATGTATGGTTTGTTATGATCGGACAATATTTGAAAATCTGGAATCTGAGGATGAAAAAAAATATATATAAATATATATATAAGAAAATCATCTTTAAAGTTGTTCAAATGAAGTTCAGAAGTTTATTAGCAATGCATATTACTAATAAAAAATAAAGTTTTGATATATTTACGGTAGGAATATCTTCATGGAACATGATCTTAATATCCTAATGATTTTTGGCATAACAGAAAAATGTATTATTTTGTCCCATACAATGTGCTACAAATATACCTGCGCTGCTTAAGACTGCTTTTGTGCTCCAGGCAGGGACACAAGAATGTGAAAATAGCATCAGTTTTGAATGCATTATGAATGTTAAGTTATGAGTATCTGCAGTCTGGATCTGACGGTCGCTCTGTGTTCTCAGGTCTCGGCTCTGAACACGGTCTGGATTTCACAAGCAAACATCACTCAGCGACGAGGAAGAGCGGGCCGCTGTCAGCCCGGACATTCATACCACCTCTTCCCTCGAAAACAGCTGGACAGCATGGCCACGTTCCCCGTGCCGGAGATCCTGCGCACCCCTCTGGAGAGCGTCGTCATACAGGCCAAGATTCACTGTCCCGACAGCAAAGTGAGCATGCTTTAAAATGCATTAAAGAGGCTCGGTTCTGTGCATTAAGATCACACATTGTTGTTCTTCCTCATGCAGGCCGTGGACTTCTTGTCTCAAGTGCTTGATTCTCCGGCGAGTCAAGCGATCAAAGCTGCTGTGAAGAACCTAATGGATATCGGTAAGCGTTTTTATTCATGGTACCACTTTATTTTCATAGTACACTACTTACAGTAAGTGACTTTGCAACTCCATGTCAACCAGCAGTCATCTGCTTAATATCTGCCAACGCTTTATTTTGATGGGTCCACACATACTGACTGTGAGAAGCTTATTCTACCACTAACCCGAAACCTAAGCTAACAGTGTACTCTGAGAGTTAGTTGAGTGTCTTGCCGTCGAAATAAAGTGCAACCTCATTTTTTTATAGAGTTGGGCTGTCAAAGTGAATCAGATAATTTCACCTGTTTTTAATTTTGCATATAAACACAACATCTGTTTATCAGTAAATGATGGAGATGATGGTTTTGATACTGTAACGTGATCAGATTTAATCTCTCAAAAGATCAGCTGACTGTGTTTGTAAGCACTGAATTAAGGTTTCTTCCCATGCACCAAATGAAGTTAATCGTGTAACAGTGTTTCATTAGTAGAAATAATACTTAAATCTTATTTTTAAATGTATTTAGAAATTCAGTTTTTATAAATGTGACCCTAGACCACAAAACCAGTCATAATGTCATTTAAAAAAATAAAAAATCTTTCCATTGATGTATGGTTTGTTATGATCGGACAATATTTGAATATCTGGAATCTGAGAGATAAAAAATTATCTTTAAAGTTGTTCAAATTAAGTTCTTAGCAATGCATATTACTAATCAAAAATTAAGTTTTTATATATTTATGGTACAAAATATCTTCATGGAACATGATCTTAATATCCTAACGATTTTTGGCATAAAAGAAAAATGATAATTTTGACCCATACAATTTGGCTATTACTATAAATATGCTGCTTATGACTGCTTTTGTGCTCCAGGGACACATATTATATTTCATAACGTCTCAAACTGTATATTTGACCAATTAAAAGCCAAACCAGCTCCAGTTTCAACACCGAATGTGTCCACACTGTTGTGTGTTAGTGAATAACACGTTTGTGTAGGGTGAGTTTTGACCGTTTATATGATTTATGCATGTCTGTGTATATTTCTATGTCAGTTTGAAGGGTGCGATCTCTTTTACAAGCGTGCATTATGAACCGCTTCAAGGGCTGATTCACACACCGTGTGTTTCTGCCGTCCACATCAATGTTTTTTTCATGAGAGCATGTGCAAGTTCTGGATATTAACTTCGACACAATAGAAAAAAACCTTTTGTAATTTGAAAAATTTTATCCTAGTTGTATAAATACAGTACTATCAGCTAACAAACCTCAGTTACTAGAGACACAATTAAATCCAATGCTATTTAGTGTCACTCATATACTACACAGATGATGCCAACCCCCCGAAACAACATGCAAAACTACCAAATAATGCTATTTAATCCGCATTTAATGATTGCTGTTAATAGTGTTCATTACATGCATTAACTAACTGTATGATTTTACCGTGCATTTCTGCCATATGGACATCACCTTGAGAAGCTATTACTAAATATAATGTAGAAAATTTAACTGTTTCTGTAAAGCTGCTTTGCAACGATTTGTATCGTGAAAAAAAGCACTATAGAAATAAACTGAAATATTGTTCATATTTTGATTTTAATTTTTTTCTGTCTTCATTTTAGAATTTTTATTTATAACTATCTTTATAGTTAAGTTTTAGCTTTGTTTATTTTAGTACTTATATTTTATTTCCAATAGCTGCCAAGGAAACATTTCTCATTTATGTTAAGTTTTCATTTAAGTCTATTTTATTTGAAGTAAAGGGTTTTTAGTTGACAATAATAATAATAATGTGTCCCTGGAGCACAGAAGCAGTCATAAGCAGCACAGGTATATTTGTAGAAATAGCCAACAATACATTGTATGGGTCAAAATTATACATTTTTCTTTTATGCCAAAAATCATTAGATATTAAGATCATGTTCCATGAAGATATTTTGTACTGTAAATATATCAACACTTAATTTTTGATTATTAATATGCATTGCTAAGAATTCATTTGAACAACTTTAAAGATGATTTTCTCAATATTTAGATTTTTTTGCACGCTCAGATTCCAGATTTACAAATATTGTCCGATCATAACAAACCATACATCAATGGAAATATTATTTATTCAGCTTTCAGATGATGCATAAATCTCAATTTAAAAAAATGGACCCGTATGACTGGTTTTGTGGTGCAGGGTCACACATGTTGATCTGAACAGGCTTCATCAGCATCGTGTGTGTGTGTGTGTGCGCGCGCGTGTGTGTGTGTGTGCGCGTGTGTGTGTGTGTGCGTGCGTGCGCGTGTGTGTGTGTGTGTGTGTGTGTGTGAGTGTGTGTGTGTGTGAGAGTGTGAGAGTGTGTGTGTGTGTGTGGGTGTTAAAGCGAATGCTGCTGCTGTTGTTGTTGTGTGGTGTAGTGCAGCTCTTGCTCTTCTCTCTGTGGTCAGGTGTGCTGGACGCGGCTGAGAATCTGACGCCGCTGGGCGAGCGCGTGGCCTGCATGTCGTGTGACCCGCGTCTGGGGAAGGTCTTGGTTCTCTCGGCTCTGTTTTCCTGCGTTCTTCCCGTTTTGTCTGTGGCGGCCTGTTTGACGCGAGACCCCTTCTATAACAGCATGCAGAACCGGGCCCTCGTCTGCAAGGTCAGAGAGCCTCTGCAAGCGCTGATTGTGTTCGTCTGTGCCGGCGTTCATCCACAGGCTCACTGTTTTGTGCTCTTGTGTTTGTTCCTGTGGTCTCTGCAGGCCAAGGCGGCTCTGAGCGGCTCCGGGTGCAGCGATCATCTGGTCTTCAGTCGAGTCATTCAGAGCTGGAAAGAGCAGCAAGGCAGGGAGAGCAAGCAGGAGTTTCTGGACAAATACAATCTGTCTGGAGCCAGTCTGCGCTTCATACACGGTGAGACGCACACAACTCATGCTAAAACTATTCACACTATATGGCCATCTAAGAAAACTGAATTCAAATCTCAGTTTATGCAACTCTTGAGGCCATCTCATATTATTACAGGGCATGCTGAGTTTATCTTGTGAACATTATACCTCATAGCATATTCAGGTCCTAGAAGAAAAACATTAAACATTTCTTCATATTTTAATAAGTAAATAATTTTGTTTGTCAAAATAATATTGTGTTTTTGTTCAGAGTTTTTACAATTATTTATTGAGAGAGATAACCATTAAAACCAATTAGGGTCATTTTTTACCTAACTACAGGTACATCTAAAAAGTTAAAAACGTGAATATCATGAAAAGGGTCAATATTTTTTGTCACTCATTTCAGAAAGTGAAACCCATATATTATATAGATTCATTACACATAGAGTGAAATATTGTAAGCCTTTTGTTTCTTGAAATGTTGATGATTATGGCTTACAGATAATGAAAACCCAAAATTCAGTGTCTCAGAAAATTATAATATGACATAAGATCAATAAAAAAATTATATTTTAAACAGAAATGTCAGGTTTCTTCATTTCTATGCACTCAATACTTGGTTGGGTGAATGACTGCATCAATGCGGCGTGGCATGGAGGTGATCAGCCTGTGGCACTGCTCAGGTGTAATGAAGCCCAGGTTGCTTTGATAGCGGCCTTCAGGTCATCTGCATTGTTGGGTCTGGTGTCTCTCATCTTCCTCTTGACAATACCCCATATATTCTCTATGGGCTTCAGGTCAGGCGAGTTTGCTGGCCAATCAAGCACAGTAACACCATGGTCATTGAACCAGCTTTTGGTACCTTTGGCAGTGTGGGCAGGTGCCAAGTCCTGCTGGAAAATGAAATCAGCATCTCCATAAAGCTTGTCAGCTGAAGGAAGCATGAAGTGCTCTAAAATCTCCTGGTAGATGTCTGCGTTGACTGTGGACTTCAGAAAACACAGTGGACCAACACCAGCAGATGACATGGCAGCCCAAATCATCACTGACTGTGGAAACTTCACACTGGACTTCAAGAACATGGATTCTGTGTCTCTCCTCTCTTCCTCCAGACTCTGGGACCTTGATTTCCAAATGAAATACTAAATTTACTTCCATCTGAACAGAGGATTTTGGACCACTGAGCTGTTAACAGTCCAGTTATTTTCCTCCTTAGCCCAGATAAGATGCTTCTGACGTTGTTTCTGTTTCAGGAGTGGCTTGGTAGCTCTTTTCCTGAAGATGTCTGAGCGTGGTGACTCTTGATGCACTGACTCCAGCTTCAGTTCACTCTTTGTGAAGCTCTCTCAAGTGTTTGAATCAGCTTTGCTTGACAGCATTCTCAAGCTTGCGCTCATCCCTGTTACTTGTGCACACTTTCCTCCTTCCAGTCAACTTTTCATTTAACATGCTTTGATACAGCACTCCTTGAACAGCCACCCCTTTCAGTAATGACCCTCTGTGACTTACCCTCTTTGTGAAGGTGTCAATCATCGTCTTCTGGACCATTGCCAAGTCAGCAGTGTTCCCCATTATTGTGCTTTCACAGAACAAGAGATATTTAGACCGTATCAATAGTCATTTATTGAAACTCAAATGTAAATATTCTAATATTTTGAGATACTGATTTTTGACTGTAAGCTCTAATCATCGAAATTAAAACAAAAAACGTTTTACTTTACATGTAATGAATCACTTTTTGAAATAATAAATGTTTCACCATATTCAATTTTTTTTACATTATAATTTTCAGATTGTATGTCTTTTTTCATGAAATAATTAAACTTTTTTTGGAAAAAATGAATCATCCAGAATTTCATGTTTTATATAAATTTTAACTTCACAGTTTGTCTCCCTCTGCCTTGTGTTTCCCTGTCTTCATTATGATAATTAGTCCCCAGCCCTTGTGTTAATCCATTTAGTCTTCTCATGTGTTTTATTAATTATCTTGTTTGCTCCTTTGTTTCCTGTCCTTTATGCCTCATTCTCCCTTGTCTTTGTCTTGGATTAATGTTGTTTAATGGTTAATGTGAGCATTATAATTTTCACTCCTTCGTCTGGCGCCTTTTCTACAGCCACCAACCGTAACAGAATCCAAGACCGAATACAGAAGACTATATATATTAGTGGAGTTTGGTGACCTCCTCATTAATTCATAAGCTTCGTTGATACACAGCATTCTGCAAGCTGCCGCGGCAGCGGAGCTACGACGCGGCTATTTCACCTGTTCCGGCTCGGGGCTGCTAACCACCCGATTCTCCCAAAACCGGATTAAATTGGAGAGTGGGGATTTTCTTCTGGGATCCGGGTCCGAGTCGGAACCAATCCTCCGCCCGCTGCGATTGACTCCACCGTCCGCGAAAAGTTCCGCCGCCCGAATGGCGATGATGGTTCCGCCACCCGCGATCATCCGCCGGCCACGGCGAGAGCTCTCCATTTGGTTCTCCAGCTCTCCTGAGCCCCTGTTTCCGTAGCTCTCCTGAGCCCCTGCTGGTTCCGTCCATTAATCGCTCCTCGCCAGCGCACCCCAAGCCCGCTCCTCGCCAGCGCCCTCCAGTGGCTGCTCCTCGCATGTGCCCTCCAGAGACTGCGCCCTCCTGTGCCTGCTCCGAACTGTGCCTCCGCTGGTTCCGTCCATCACCTGCTGGGTCCCGTCCATCACCTGTGCCTCCGCTGGTTCCGTCCATCACCTTTGCTGGTCCCGTCCAGCTCACCTGTGCCTCCGCTGGTTCCGTCCAGCATTTGTGTCCCGTCCAGCTCTTTCCGCTGGTCCCGTCCACTCACCTATGCTCCGCTTCCCGTGTAATTGGTCTCTGCTGGCTCCGTCCATATTGGCCGTTTCTCTTTCCGTCCAGCTCTCCGGTGCCCCTGCTGGCTCCGTCCATCTCTAGTGCCTCTGCTGGTTCCGTCCGGCTCTCCACAGGCGTCCACGCTCGAGGCCCCCCAGGGATGAGCTAAGGAAATTTGGGGGGGGGGTACTCGGCCGCCTAATCCCCGGATCCGCCATGGCCGCCTGAAGCCCGGCCGCCATGGCCACCCGAAGCCCCGGATCCGCCACGGCCACCCACGGCTCCCGATCCACCATGACCCAAGGCCCACGCTGTGGCCACCCACGGCTCCCGATCCACCATGACCCAAGCTCCACGTCCGCCATGGCACCCAAGCTCACGCTCCGCCAGCCACCCAAGGCTCCCAATCCGATTCCCGAATGGGCACGCCCTGGAGCTCCAGAGCGCCCACCCCCCCTCTTCTCTGTTGTGTGTCTCATTATGTATAATTAGCCCCAGCCCTGTGTGTTATCATCATTTAGCTTCTCAGTGTTTTATTAATTATCTTGTTTGCTCCTTTGTTTCCTGTCCTTTAGTTCGTTCTCCCCTTGTCTTTGTCTTGGATTAATGTTGTTTAATGGTTAATGTGAGCTGATGCTGATTAAATACTCCTTTTGGTCTACTCCTTCGTGGCGCCTTTTCTAAGCCACCAACCGTAACAGTAACAGTCAGCCAGACAAAGCATTTGTGTTTCTTTACTGCTTTTGATGATATATTAGTTCTGCTGCATTACTCGTAAAATGCTGCGTTTGATGTTATGATGTTGTCTGGCAATGAACTTACTCTCATCAGTCAAGAGACAAATCAACTCTTGGTATTTTAAAACAATGTTCACTCATAGCTGATTGAAACAAGCTCCTCTTCTCTGTTGTGTGTCTCAGGCCTGATGCAGCAGTTCGGGGAGAACCTGTGTGAAGCGGGTCTGGTGGATGGTTCTGCTGCATGTCTGCGTCTGTGGTCCGGTATGAATCAGCACAGTCAGCAGGAGCAGCTGGTTAGAGCCGTGCTGATCGCAGGCTTGTATCCTCACCTCATACAGGTGCGTGCGGCACACCTTTCTGCAGCACGTGTGTAGCAGTTATGTATGAATTGTGACCCGTGCCGGCATGGTCTAGTTTTGAGCTACAGGCAAAAGATGTCAGATTTGGTTGAATTAAGCCCTCTTCTAACGATCCACTGCTCCGAATAGTAATTAAACTTCTAAAATTATCTATATTTGTACGTTTTCTGAGAGGAGCACCAAGTAACTTGTAGGTTTAGTGTTGCAAAAGCACTACAGCTTTGTGAATATATCGGATTCTCGATGACTTGAGTCCAAACTAAAGAAATATGATTTTCAAATCTATGATGGAAACACAACGATTGCGCTGACTGACTTAAGAGTGCGCAATCTCCCTATACAGTACATTATTGTGAAATATGGCCTTGGCGAGATTCACATAAACTGTTATGTCTTGCATGAGTTGGATGTGTGACATTATATTAGATCCATGCGTTACAGTAGATCTCAATATAGACCTGTCTCCATGTTAAGCACACATTAAAAGACTGAATCACTCGCTGCTCTCGATTAAACTGCTGTTTATATGCATCTTTATTATTATTTTTAATAACAAAGATAAAATAAAAAAAAATCTAAAATAGTAATTATTATGAAAATATGCAACTTTTTTTTTTTTTTATCTTCAGAAAACGTTTTAATTCTATTTTTCCTCAAAATTAACTCTATTGCTTTAAACGGCCGTAACCATGAATGATTTTGAAGGTATTTTAACGAAGAATGTGACGATAAAAAGCTCTTTTTTGAGAATATGCTCATTCCTTTCTCGTTTTGCCTGCACGGGTCACATATTAATTTTGACTTTATTAAAACATTCAAGCAGATTTGAAAAGTATTGTATGAATTAAAATTGCACTACAGTCTCATTTTGCTTTGATGCTTGATTTCATGTAGACGTGCCTGAATTGTTTAACTGGTTTAAATGGGCAAAACCGTGTTGATTTGTAATGTCAGCGGTTATACGACCCACAGCACAAAAATAATATCTGTATCTGCAGCAAACATAATCACTTCTATAATGTTTCTGTACTTCATCAGGTGAAAAGAGGCACAGTGACCAAAAGCGGAAGATTTCGTCCGGAAAATCTTTCGTACCGTACAGAAAGCGGCCCTGTGCTTCTGCACCGCTCCTCTGTCAACAGGTAAATACATAAAGAGTCACACACAGATATTAATAAACAATACTTCTGACTAGTTCAGTAGATTGACTATATGTGTGTGTGTGTGTGTGTGTGTGTATGTGTGTGTGTATATATATATATATATATATATATAAAACACCATGTAAATACAACTTTAATTCAAAATCTGAATTTCTGCAGGAAAATTACTTTTTGAAGAGATGTAATCAGTATTAAATTAGTTTTTGATATTATACCTTTAATAATGCTTTCTATTATGATTTTTACCTCTTCGCGTCAGAAATGACTATCAATGCTTGCTTACAAAACCATAAAATATTTAGTTACTTAAAATAAACTTAAATAACATGTATAAAAAAAAAATATTTATATATGCATGTATTTTTATTTCAGATAGTTGCCAAGGTAACATTTCTCATTTTAATTTAATGATATTTAAATCTATGGATAGACTATAAAATATGAAACTGTTACAAAAATAACTATAAAAGCACAACAAAATTACATAAAATTGTATAATTTTTTTTTTTTTTTAAACAAATTCAAAATAATAATCAAATAAAGCAGTAGCTGAGTAACACCAGGGCAGACTTTCCTATCTTACTCCACACTAAATAGAAACAGCAGCACAGAATCTCTCTCTCCTGTCGTTTAGGAATAAAAGTATGTTTGATGGAAATATGCATAATTTGAGTATCGGTGTCTGGTGTTGATCTGAAGTCATGCATTGTGTGATTCAGGGGAAATCAGCATCTGCCGAGTCGCTGGCTCACCTTCTTCTCTGCGGTCCAATCAAACGGTCAAGTCTTCATCCGAGACACTTCGGTGGTTCATCCGCTGGCGCTGCTGCTCCTCACCGACTGTGACCTCAGCGAGAGAGGTAATGCCTTGCCAAGTCACGTTATACTCCTCTCATTTTGTGCATGAAAACCATATATATTAGTTTTTCATGATATATATATTTATATATCACATGCAGCGTCATTGATGAATAAGATGAGACTATCTCATCCATAAATCTCTATCTAAAATGTTTCTATAAGCGGGAAATCGAAACAAATTTATGCATGCGGTTGCCAAATATCAAGCGTTCAAATCCCCCAATCAGAGCTTGTTTCTTCCCAACCTGGCAACCCTTCACACCTGCTCACACTTACAGCGCTGATGATCTGAACACACGTCATTTGTAGTTGATCTCGACTATGTGGAAATAATTCAGGAGTAATTTAGTTTAGTTTGTTTATATTTCTGCTAATATAATAAATCGTGAAACGAGATGAGGTCAAATAAACCACGTGTATGAGTGGATATACACTTGATTTGTGCTTAAACATGAAACTGCAGTTATTTATATACGATTATAATTTGAGCAAAGTAATTGCAATTAACAGTTTAACCATTACGCAGCATGACTAATATATGGCTGAGTTTTAATTAAATAAAAATCAGTACAGGTTGCCTAAATATGTGTCTCTGGAGCACAGAAGCAGTCATAAGCAGCACGGCTATATTTGTGATATTAGCCAATAATAGATTGTTTGGGTCAAAATTGTAATTTTTCTGTTATGCCAAAAATCATTAGATATTAAGATCATGTTCCATGAAGATATTTTGTACCGTAAATATATCAACTTAATTATTGATTAGTAATATGCATTGCTAAGAACTTCATTTGAACAACTTTAAAGATGATTTTCTCAATATTTAGATTTTTTTGCATTCTCAGATTTTCAATTATTGTCCGATCATAACAAATCATACATCAATGCAAAGCTTATTTATCATGCATAAATCTCAATTTCACAAAATTGACCCTCACGACTGGTTTTGTGTTCCAGGGTCACACATATGAAATGAACACTTTATAAATACTGAAATGTCATCTAAGCTGATTTCTGGATGCTTGAATGATTTGTAGATGCAGCAGCGGTAATCATGTTTGTATTTCTTGTGGTTCAGTTGTTGGAGATGGTGTGGAGGTGGTGTTACCAGGTCACACACTCATCCGATGGGAGTTTTCTCCTCGCGTCTGGGAGTTACTGTGGGATCTGCGCACTTCCCTGCAGGCCATGATCCACCGCAGTCTGCACCGCTCACAACGCCAGCCCTCCTCAGACGACCGTCAGGACAGAGAGCTGGTCGCTTTATTAGTGGAGCTGCTCAATAACACAGAGTCCGAGTCCATCAGTGATCAGGATGAGATCAGCACAGAAAACATTCAAGCTGACCGTCTGTAATCTCCACATATGTGTCTGAGATAGTGGACTGCGTCAAACCCCAGAGACAGAAATACTATCCAGCGGTACGGATGTGTACATAAACATGTATCCAACTTAAATCCAGCATTGTGTCTGATAATTATGAAAATACAGTTGTCAACATTTGAAGTGGATCAAAAAAAGAGAAGAACGAATATTGTTTTGGTTTTAGGACAACTTGTGTGCCTGTGAGGGTGGGACATTTACAGTAATGTAACACTTTGATTAATTTATTGCTCAATTAAAGATGTCCAGATCACACCTTGTGTCATTTCAGTGCTCATTTTATGCACATTTTGAATTTGATGAGATATCGCAGTGCCTGCAAAAGTATTCAAACCCTAAAAATGTTATCCCAAAGATACCCCCCCCCCCACATCAGTCTATATTCTACACCCCATAATGACAGCAACCACACTTATTAAAAATGAAAAAACACAAAAATCGTTTCAGACCATTGTTAGTTTAAGTGTCTTTAGTGAGGTTTTTTGACCCACCAAAACAAAGTTTGCTTGAGCAAGATTGAGTTCAAAATGCCATCACACCGAGTATATCGAGACATTAAGACCTCCGCTGCAATACATTTATTTGTCATCGTCATCAACAACGAAATATTGATAGAGCATAGCAATGGTAACAGAGTGCACAGTGCTACAGTCCAGTCACAGCTCTTTTTGTCACTTCACCTGACGGAGCAGAAAAACAAAACAAAAGTCCTTTAAAATCACACGTAACTATAAGTAAAGATTTTTTAATGTACTACAACAGATAAAATATAATACGTGATTTAAATACTCCACGTGTGATTGATGTACTATAAACATAAAAAATATATATATAAAAGATTTTATTAATAATAAATTAAGAAGGCCTAATCAAAGTGATTTAGCTTTGTATTAAACTTTGCGTTTCAACTTTGTGTTTGTTAAACTATTATTTGAGGAGCAGAATTTGTAATGGGACAGCAATGAATTACATTGTGTGATAATTTGTCAAATTACGGTCAATAACTTGTCCGTCCACAGTTAATCATCGGCTGCATGTTCTACTTGGAAACTGAAAATACTAATTGATACTAAAACTTAGTGCTAATCGCTTAATAGAAAACCAATCAACATTTAAATCTTGTATCATTGTTAATAACATCATCACCCAGCCCTAAAACTTGTTCTGTGGTCAAACACTAAGGCATTACTGACATAAGTACAATAAATCATCATAAAGTTGAGAGTTTAGGGATATTTTGCGTACATGATACAAGGTCAATAATCCTGTGTTATACAAATCCCAAGCAGTAGTCCAAGTCTTCATGTGGATGATGCTTTGAAACATTGCAAAAAGTGATTGTATCCCATAAACTCAGCGCTGTGTATCTTTGTACGTCAGGTAGGCCTGTGCACCGTTTACTCTTAGATTTAGAGTTGCTAATTCTATGTTTTCTTTATCTGAGTAATAATAACTTGATTTTATTCTGAAATGATCAGTTCTAGTAGATTACATTAAGTCAATGTTACTGCAAATTGAAGCGAAAATGTTTTGAGATTAACGTGTTGAACGATTGCGATCCCCAATATGAGCCACATGCTCAGTATTCCTCAAAATAACCCGATGATGGTGGGAAGAAGTTGCTCAAAATTGTGTATAATTGGGGGGGGGGGTGCTAGGGACGTGTCCCTACCAATATCCAGCGACTACCAAACTGTCCTTAGCAAATTTTTGATCAAATAATTAAATATATGTTTTTGGTATTTCAGATGCATCTGAAACGTCGTATCATTGATATTACATAAGATAAAGTACATATGTTAGAAAACTGCGTGCTCTCAAGGACGCAAATGTAATACATGTAGTCACACATGTACTGTACGAGAAGCGCAGCCGCGTTTAGAACAACTCACTGCAGGTATTCAAGACAGCAGTCCAAAACAGGTAATATAAAAGCCCACTTCAGGAATGAACAAAGCTGCATCGATGAGTGGTGTTTGTTTGACAAAACAGAGCAAACGAAAAGAGAAAGCGTGATCTATGGCAATTATTAGCTCCCTATATAAAGCATATGGACAGAAAGACAAATGTTGTGCGGAAAGACAACCTTTCAGCCTAGGGTCAGGAACATCAACAATAATTTGGGACAAATATAATGTGATTTTAATTTTTTTGATAAACTATGTAATCTGTGGTGCGGCAGGATTTGGAACAGCATCTTGAGTCGCCGCGGACAGTCTTTAACTTTAAATAATGTTGTTCAAATGAATGTACAAATCAAACTGTTAGCTGAAATATCCACTAAATAAAAAACAACACTGATATGAGAGCGTGGAGTTTATCCATAGTAGGAAAAACAAATACTATGGAAGTCAATGGTGCCCCAGAACTGCTCTGGTTACAAACTTTCTTCAGAATATCCTCCTTTGTGTTCAGAACAAACACATTCATACAGGTTTGGAAATACTTTTGGGTGAGTAAATGATGACATAATATTCATTTTTGGGTGTACTGTCCCTTTAAGACACATAGCGCTCTGATGCTGATGTTGTTGGTTCACAAAATCATAATTATGTAATTATTGTCTGTTAAACATACTATTTAAAACAGGAAAAAAAAACTCTGTAAGCTATATGAATTATAACGAGGAGGGGGGGGGTATGTCCCCACCAATGTCGAAAGCAAACCTACGCCCTTGCAAAACGCCCAACCAAGTTCCAAAAAAAACAATAAAACATGCTTTATTTTTCCACTTTGCATTTGTAATTAAAATATCAGGACAGTTTTATAATATTGAGGCAGTCTAGAAATCCAGCAGTATTAGTTATACATCCCAGGTCTGACTGGTTAAACATTCATGCATTCAAGGGCAGTGTTGGGCTAGTTACTCAAAGAATGTAATATATTACTCATTACTCAAAAGTAATATTGTTACTTATTACTTTCTGGCAACATTAATTAGTCACACTACTAGTTACATTACTTTTTCTTCACGCCCCACAGAAGTTTAACTGTGCATCTTCCACATAAATGTTACTAATAACATATTTCTGCCTCATCATTTGACCAAAATCCACATTGGATCGCAGTCAGACGTTATTACAAACACTCAATAGTGATTAACAGTGACATTCAAGTATGTGTATTGTATTAATCTAATAAATTGTCATGTTTAGCTTGAAGCTAATAGTAATTTCTCTGTTACCCATATACGATTATATTTCATTATGTATTTTATCAAATTACATACTTTTTAAGAAACTGTTTAATTGTTCCCCAAAATATTTTTAATTATAGTGATATAATGTAGCACATGCTGATCAGAGGGATGTAAAGCTAGAGTAAAGTAAAGCCACAACTTACACAACAGTGTTCAGATCATCTTTTTTTCCTGACAAAATCAATATAATGCAATATTTCTATCTGCTGAATGTCAGCTTTTCCATATTCAATGCTTGCCGGCTGTGCCGGGAACATCACATGGATGTGTGAATCCTTACAATTATGAAAATAAATCTAGGAAATATTTGATTGTTGGATTTTAAATCAGCGGGGTTGAGGCATCAAAAGTAACTAAGCTGTTGTATGGATGGTATTTATTACTGAAATCTTATTAGTTGGTTACATTACTAGTTACTGCAAAAATTAATATTATTACAGCAACTACGTTACAGTAACTAGTTACTGCCCAACACTGTTCAAGGGTTAAACAGATCTGATAATCTGAAGATGACTCTAAGAAAACTCCTTCATGAATCGCGTGTGGAACGTCTTCAGCCTTTGTAGAGCATCTTCCATTATGCTCTCTTGAGTTGCCACAAAAAGCCTGAGAAACAATAACAACTGGTTTTAACAGAGAATCAATGCTCTGAATATGCAATTAAGACTATCGTTTACAATTTCATGAATGCTTACCGTGGCTGTAATTGACACATTCACATTTTCCAGCATGATTTCGAGTGTTTTGTGTGAGGTTACCATTCACATACATGCAGTGACTGATAACAGTGGTAGAGCACAAACCTGATGTGATAGCTGTCCTTTCTCTGTCCGTATTCACAGCCCGGCCTCACATGCACACCGGTGTCCTCCAGCAAATACAAACAGTACAGCATGTCTGGTTCCATCTGTCTTTTCTATGAGGAGAAAACAACTTTAAGTCTGATTAATGCATTTATTCACTGTGCAGACTTAGGTATTCAGAAGTCATGGCTGGGCTGAAGACATTGTAACTGATCACAGATTATGTGTATCGAGACAGTTATGCATTCACTGCTTAGGAAAATAAAATTCTGCCTTATGACAAATGATGTTCCTTATCAGATAAAGGCATTTGTTAAATGAATAAATTCAAATAGATTCCAATGCTAACTGGATGATGACCACTTGTGTAAATATAATACTTTTAATTGGCCTTCAATGGAGAAGCACTATATAACTGGAGTGTAATACCACTATATACCAGGAGAGGCAAACATTTAAATAAATGAATGATGCATTTATATAGCGCTTTATTGTGTATTGTTGTACACCCAAAGCGCTTGACAATCATGTGGGGGGGGGGGGGGGTCTCTCCTCAATCACACACCAGCTACAGGTGGAGAGGAGAGAGAGTCATAGAGCCAATCAAGTGTATGCGCTCAGCTACAGGTGGAGAGAGAGTCATAGAGAATCAAGTATTCACCACACACCAGCTACAGGTGGAGAGGAGAGAGAGACATAGAGCCAGGGGATGCGCTCACCACACACCAGCTACAGGTGGAGAGAGAGAATCATAGCCAATCAAGTGTATGCACTCACCACACACCACTACAGGTGGAGAGGAGAGAGAGTCATATAGCTATCAAGTGGATGCTGCTACAGGTGGAGAGGAGAGAGAGTCATATAGCCAATCAAGATGCGCTCACCACACACCAGCTACAGGTGGAGAGGAGAGAGAGTCATATAGCCAATCAAGTGGATGCGCTCACCACACACCAGCTACAGGTGGAGAGGAGAGAGAGTCATAGAGCCAATCAAGGGATGCGCTCACCACACACCAGTACAGGTGGAGAGGAGAGAGAGTCATAGAGCCAATCAAGTGTATGTGCTCACCACACACCAGCTACAGGTGGAGAGGAGAGAGAGTCATAGAGCAATTCACACACACCAGCTACAGGTGAGAGGAGAGAGAGTCATAGAGCCAATCAAGTGTATGTGCTCACCACACACCAGCTACAGGTGGAGAGAGAGAGAGACATAGAGACAATCAAGTGTATGTGCTCACCACACACCAGCTACAGGTGGAGAGGAGAGAGAGTCATAGAGCCAATCAAGTGTATGCTCTCACCACACACCAGGTGGAGAGGAGAGAGAGTCATAGAGACCAAGGTATGTCACCACACACCAGCTACAGGTGGAGAGGAGAGAGAGTCATAGAGCCAATAAGTGTATGCTCTCACCACACACCAGCTACAGGTGGAGAGGAGAGAGAGTCATAGAGAAGTGCCACCACACACCAGCTGGGGAGAGGAGAGAGAGTTAGAGCCAATTTATGCTCTCACCACACACCAGCTGAAGGAGAGAGAGTCATAGAGCAATCAAGAGCGCTCACCACACACCAGTCAGGAGAGGAGAGAGATTCATAGAGCTCGGTTTAACGTCTCATCCGAAAGACGGTGCTTGTTGACAGTATAGTGTCCCTGTCACTACACTGAGGCGTTAGGACCCACACAGACCACAGGGTGAGCACCCCCTGCTCGCCTCACTAACACCTCTTCCAACAGCAACCTAGTTTTCCCAGGAGTCTCCCATCCAGGTACTGACCAGCTCAACCCTGCTTAGCTTCAGTGGGTGACCGGTCTTGGGCTGCAGGGTGATATGGCTGCCGGCAAATAGGCCACACCAGAGGTAAACTGTTCACCTCAGTAAAATATCTTCCTGACACATAGTCCCAGAATGTGTTTATGAACTGTATTTATACGTTTGCTTCTCCCGGTGACATTGAAATTAAAGTATAGTTTGGAATAACCTGGATTTCTGCTTTGATTCACAATGATAAACAAACACAGTCTGACTAAACTAATTTTTCCTCCAACATGAAACAGTCTTCTCAATTTCAGTTCAATCATTCACTGTATTTCTTAAATTAGTATCATGGTATTGTTCCTGATTTGCCTTCCTTTAAGTTTAGCAGGTCATGCCAAAACATCTCGATTGTGGTAACGCAAGTTTTCTGACTTGGCCATACCAAAACACATCTTTTCCAGCCATCATTCGGCTGATTTACTTGAATGACTTGCACTTAAAAATAAAGGTTCTTTATTGGATTTAACATCCATGGTATCTTTCCATTCCACAAAAGGTTATTTATAGTTCAAATATTCTTCACACTAAGACAAAATGGCTCTTTTAGGAACTGTTCACAGAAAGGTTATTTGAGGAACCCAAAATGTTTTTTATTGAGCTTCTTATAAGCTTGAGGTCATGGATATCTTTAAATTCAGTTATTTACAAAATGTAATACACAGATTCTCACCTTGGCCCATGTTATTGCCTTCTGGGGGAAGTGTAGACAGGGGAAGACAAAGAAGCCGCCCTTCAGCGGCTGGCAGCTGATCCCCGGCAGCTCGGCAAAGACCTCCTGAATCCGACCAATGTTTTTACCTATCGTATTTTTAATGGACTGCACCTCCTGATAGAAAAGATTAATTTAGTCAAATTCAAAATCAAGAAAATTTGATAGACTAATAATTGGTTTGACTACTATTTTTTACTGATATTGGCACTTTTAAACTTGTATAATTTATTTTATATCAGGGCCCGTATTTATCAAGCGTCTAAGAATTACTCTCAAGAACACTGCTAAGAATTGACTTAAGTGAAAAAAGATTATTGGCTCATAGCTGCGCTTAAAAGTTATAATCAGTCATAATATAAGCGAAGTGTAGGACTAAATCTTAAGTGTCAGTCTTAGAGATGATTCACGACACTTAGCTGTGCCACAAACCTGATTTTGGATGACGACATATGCATGGACCAATCACTGAATAGATTTCCTTAATTAAGAATGTTCTCAGATAAATTATAGAGTTTACATTCAACACACATTTGACAATAAATAGTTTTCAAGAGAACACATTATGGCAAGGAAACGAAGCGTCATCACAACTCAATTTAGGGAGCCGATAGACGATATTATAGTGTATCGACTAGTCAAAGATAACACCTGTTGCTGATGCCTTTGACGACAGTGAGAAGATTATTATTATTATTATTATTATTATCCGTCAAAAATAGACTAGGTGCCTATATTTAGTGATGCAGCGTAGAGAGCCGCTTTAGAAAGCTTGCAACGGCCGTGGATCTGTAACGCGCCGTTGACGCATGCAGTGTAAATAAGGGATTAAGAGATTTATTCATCATACAGTGTAGATCGCATAATATGCGTGCTAAACTGAAGTCCGTTATGATGTTCTTTGGTAATGTTCTTTGCTCGTTTTGAATAACATTTGAGGAAATGTAACCATTTGATTAAGTGCTCGTCGCCAAACATGTCAAGAACATTCTTCCTCTGAATCCTCTCCTGAAAGATTTGCGCATGTCTCTGTCTCCTCAGCTCCATCACAAGCCCCTACTGGCAACTCCTAACCACTCGAGACCTATCCAGCTGTCTTAAATAACCGGAGAGTAAGAGTGATTCTTAGCTTTAAGAAATTTGATAACTTGCTTTTATACTTAAGTTTGAAAGTAGGAGTAAATGTCATGAATTCTAAGCACTTAAGACTAAAATGGCACTTTGAGAATCTTGATAAATACGGGCCCAGGTCAAGGTTTCTTTTATTCGTCACATACTCAATTATACAGAATATAATCAGTAGTGAAATGTAAAGGTAATGTAAATGTAAAGGTCTACCGATACATGTGACTATTTAGTGAGTCTTTAAAACAGGGAATGCCAGAGCTACCTTCTTACAGAGTTCAGTTCCAACCCTGCATAATCATATCTGTCTGTAATGATCTAATTAACACCTTGGTGAAGTGTGTTTGATTATATATTCTAAACCTTTGGGTACATTTCACAGAAGCAGAAAGTGAAAAAACTATCTGCGTTCCCAATAAAACAACTATTGGTTTCAGTTAATATATTTTATCAGTGTAACTTCTCTGCTAGTTGCCAAGCTTAATCATTGAACAATAACATTACAAAGAAAAATATATTTCCCCTGGTGAGTTT
This sequence comes from Ptychobarbus kaznakovi, assembly GCA_027422405.1. Lineage (NCBI taxonomy): Eukaryota > Metazoa > Chordata > Actinopteri > Cypriniformes > Cyprinidae > Ptychobarbus > Ptychobarbus kaznakovi. The sequence continues at coordinate 19,616,219 of CM049805.1, forward strand.
GTCAACTATGTTACGGACAAACAGAATTGGCTGACAGGTAACGTAGAGTAGTTGGCAATTTCACCATTTTGACTCTACAGAAAATGCTGTAATGTATAAGAAAATTTTAGTTTTTTTATTTATTTGAATTTGGATGCATGTGAACCTATTATGAGAGCTTTTTAAATAGCATAATGGAGAACTTTATGTACTAATATAGAGCATACCAACCTCAGAGAAGGTGGGGAATGAAGGATCACCCGGTTTTGGAGGATCTACCATGAGGTCAAGTGCAATTTGTCCAACAACAGTTGGGCAGGACCTAGTGGAAAAAAGTCTACGACCGTATTCCTTCACCGCAGGGTCGAGATTCACCAGCTCCACGTAGCCTCCGCGAAGCCCACACCTGGACGCAAAGAACGGTCAAGAAGACGACTAACACAGATCTGCTATAATTTAATTAATTTGGTGATTTAAGTTCAAGTTTAATTTTATTTAATATAGCACATTTAAAAACAACCATGGTTGACCAAAGTGCTTCACAATGTCCGGAAAAGCTCCCACACAAACAAAATGAATACAGTAAAACGTCACAATGTCTCAACTCAACTCAAAATAAAAGCCACGGAATACAGGTGTGTCTTAAGAAATTACTTAAAAATTTCAACACTCTGAGCAGTTCTTATGTGTACAGGTAAACTATTCCACAGTTTAATGAAAGTACAATCGTCAAACCCACTGGCCCACTCCTATTATTAGTTTAATTTGAGTTGAGAGTAATATTAATATGAGGAACGATACGGTTTAATCATACTTATATAGAAATCAAGTAAGAATTTATTACTAACAATTTTGTTTCTACACAGTTATAACCATTTTAAAAGTAAGTTTTTGAACTGGTGCTGGCGCTATAGAGTTTGTCCTAGAGAACACAAAGTTGGTCAGGTTACTATTCAGAATCACCACTATAAGTGCCAAATTTAATCATTTCCCTATATACCTTTCTCATGGCTTGCCATAGATTCCCATTGGGGAAGAAGAAGAAAACAAGCAGATACAATAGGGGCCCCTAATAACATTCAAGAGCACAACAGGCTACTCACTCTCCCATGAAGCCCTTAGAGACAGAATTGAAGGAGGCCAGTTCCACAGTGCTGGAAATAGTAGAGCCCATTTCTGATAACACCTTCTTATAGGAATAAATCTCAGTATCGTCTCCATAAACACAGCTCTGATACACCTGAAGAGAAACAAATGACCGAACGTAAGGTTATAGAGCAGGAGTTTTGAGTCCCACTCCTTCAGGACCACTTCAGGAGTTTAGCTTCAACACACCTGTTTGGACATTTCTAATGATCCTGGAGACCTTGGTTAGCTGGTTCATATGTGATTAATTAATGTATTAATTAATTATTATAGCCTGTATGTTATGGAATTTTTGAACTCATGCTGCTCAAAAAGTATGAACCCTACATTTTTTTTTTACAAAACATCAAAACAACATAAATATTCCACTATAAAATATTCAAACTAAATATGAATAAGATGATCAAGAGCCTGAATCTGCAATGCTTCATCAATAGGTGGCAGCAGGTAGACTTCTCCTCTGAGCACCACCTCAAAAATGGCTTTCCACTGTTTCGGGTGTTTGTTCACTACTGTGTGTGTGTGTGTGTGTGTGTGTGTGTGTGTGTGTGTGTGTGTGTGTGTGTGTGTGTGTGTGTGTGTGTGTGTGTGTGTGTGTGTGTGTGTGTGCACTTGATGGGTTAAATGCAGAGCACAAATCCCGAGTATGGTTACCATACTTGGCCGTCACATCACTTAATTAAATTTAACTGGGGGTTCAGTGCCTTGCTCAAGGGCACCTTAGTCTTGGGTATTGAAGGTGGAAGAAAGCACTGATCATTTACTCCCCCATTCACAGAGACTCGAACCTGGGACCCTTGGGTTACAAGTCCAACTCTCTAACCATTAGGCCACAACTGCTCCATTTTTTTCCAATTAAACATTTTTTTTAATATAAAATTAAGTAAATAATAATAACAAAAATATTCATATTTTTGTAATCTTCATCAATTTGCAAAGTTTATTTCCCATACTAAAATCTATGGATTAAAAAAAAATATTTATGTACAATTTCTGGGTCAAAACTGACCTGAATGCAACGGGAGGGTTAAGGCTAGAGCTAGACTCTGCTGGAAGGTGACCCTCCAGGATCAGGAATAGACACGCCTGATCTAGAGATTTAGAAAGATTTGAATTTTTATTGACAGAGCTCTTACATTACCTGAGATAAACTCACCTCATCAGCCAGTATAAAGAGCTTTTCTTCTGCAGCAAAGCGGATCACTTCTTCTATGGATTTCCTACTCTGTATGTGACCTAATATTCAAAGCAACATTCATTCATCCATACATAAATCCAAGGAGCTACTTTTCTTGTTTTCAATATTGGACACCAAATGCATTTTATTTTTATAAGTGCATTTCAAAACAGTCAAAGGTGGGCAGTTGAACTCTGGCCCATCTGAATTATAAAATAGTTTAAGTACACTAAAGAAGAGAGCATTACAATTAAGCAATATGCGATGGCATGTACAGAAATACCAGTACTAGTAGATGTAAGACATACAGATGACTGAGATTCTCTAGATGGAATTATAAATGGACCAAGTCATGTTATTAACGTGTGCTTCAAAGGATAAGCCACTATATGGAAGACACCCAAACTCTTGTACTGAGAAAATTGAGAATCTATAGAGTTATCAATAGTCAATAAAAAAACGTCAGATTTTGTCAAATTGAATTTAGTACCAACCTCAGTTGTATCACCATTTAATTTAAGAAAATTACAAGAATGGGATTTGGCTTAGAGGACAAGCAGAACTGGGTGTCATCTACATAGTAATGAAAATGAATTCCACATTTCCTAATAATATAATCAAGAGGTAGAATGTAAATGATAAATAAAAAATGGCCCAATACAGAGCCCTGAGGAACACCAGTAGTAACAGATGAAGAACATGGCCTACATTTTTATAATGAAAGAAACGTATCTAAACCAGGTAAGAGGAGTACCACAGATTCTAATAAAATCTCTCTATGAGGATTTTGAATGAGTACAGTTAAGAGTCCAGAGTCAGCCGCCATCAGTAGATCATTAGTAACTTTAACCATTGCAGTTTCTGTACTATGAAATGGACAAAAAACAGCCTGAAATTGTTTAAATAGATTATTATTCAAAAAGTGGGCATGTACCTGAGCTTTAATAGTCTTCTACAATATTTTGTTTGAAAGAAATTGTAAGTTAGAAATTGGTTTGAAAATTAGAAAAGTTTGTAGGGTCAGGACTAGTTTTCTTTATCCTTGCAATTATTACATCATTCTTGAGAGATGTCTTAATAATAACAATGAAAAAAGAAGAATGCACAGTGTAATGTATGATTTTAGACAGGATAATGAAGGTAAACACATTTTAACCAAGTCAAATTGCACAGATTTCTTGCAATAATAGTGATATTATTATTATCTACTGTACCTGTTGGATTCCCTGGGTTGCAAATATAAAGTGCGACAGGTTTGCAAGTCTTTCGGCCTGTATGAAGTGCCCTGCGAAGCTCCTCCACCTGCAGCATCCAGCCCTGCTCCTCACACAAATAGTACGGTACGATGGCAGCTCCCTGTTCTTCCAGAGCAAGAGTAAATGAAGCATACGTGGGTACAGGTATGAGCACACCAGTCCGACACGAGTCCTCGCTACGAATCAGCAGCTTCAGCATAATCTGCAGAGAAAATATTTACTCAGTCTGGAATGAAGACACGTACCATGTCAAATCATACATTTTTAATGGAAAATATTCATAAGACAATAAATTATTTTTTGTTGATTGAACCATGAGAGCCGTCTGTGAGCCAGACTTGATGAAGATGTTGTCAGGTGAGGAAGGAACTCCTCCATCTCTCCTGGTAATGAACTGAGACACGCAGTGTTTGATTTTGGCGATTCCACTTGAATCTGTATATGAGCCTGAAGAGATTTTCACCTCATGATTATCACATACACATGAAAGGATTCAACAATAAACCCATGTGATTCTTATATGTTAATGAATATTTGAACAGACCTGTCCACATTGTTAAAAACTTTAACCCATTGAAACTGAAAGCTTGTATTCAGGTGATGCAAACGTTTTAACATTTAACAGTAAAATTTGAAGTGGTGCAAATGTTATCTCTCTGATAACTTTATGCTCAACTCTCACAGCTTTCAGATGAAAATGATGATGCTTTTATAAAAAAAAAATAAAAAATATGGTGTAAGGTGCTTAAATGTATGAAAACAGCAAGGTATGCCAGTATATTTACTGTGCAAGTACAAACCCGATTCCAAAAAAGTTGGGACACTGTACAAATTGTGAATAAAAACAGAATGCAATGATGTGGAAGTTTCAAATTTCAATATTTTATTCAGAATACAACATAGATGACATCAAATGTTTAAACTGAGAAAATGTATAATTTTAAGGGAAAAATAAGTTGATTTTAAATTTCATGGCATCAACACATCTCAAAAAAGTTGGGACAAGGCCATGTTTACCACTGTGTGGCATCCCCTCTTCTTTTTATAACAGTCTGCAAACGTCTGGGGACTGAGGAGACAAGTTGCTCAAGTTTAGGAATAGGAATGTTGTCCCATTCTTGTCTAATACAGGCTTCTAGTTGCTCAACTGTCTTCTTTGTCGCATCTTCCTCTTTATGATGCGCCAAATGTTTTCTAGAGGGGAAAGATGGGTGAAAGTACCCGGATCCTTCTACGCAGCCATGATGTTGTAATTGATGCAGTATGTGGTCTGGCATTGTCATGTTGGAAAATGCAAGGTCTTCCCTGAAAGAGACGACGTCTGGATGGGAGCATATGTTGTTCTAGAACTTGGATATACCTTTCAGCATTGATGGTGCCTTTCCAGATGTGTAAGCTGCCCATGCCACACGCACTCATGCAACCCCATACCATCAGAGATGCAGGCTTCTGAACTGAGCGCTGATAACAACTTGGGTTGTCCTTGTCCTCTTAGTCCGGATGACATGGCGTCCCAGTTTTCCAAAAAGAACTTCAAATTTTGATTCGTCTGACCACAGAACAGTTTTCCACTTTGCCACAGTCCATTTTAAATGAGCCTTGGCCCAGAGAAAAAGCCTGCATTTCTGGATCATGTTTAGATATGGCTTCTTTTTTTACCTATAGATTTTAGCCGGCAACGGCAAATGGCACGGTGGATTGTGTTCACCGACAATGTAATCTGGAAGTATTCCTGAGCCCATGTTGTGATTTCCATTACAGTAGCATTCCTGTATGTGATGCAGTGCCGTCTAAGGGCCCGAAGATCACGGGCATCCAGTATGGTTTTCCGGCCTTGACCCTTACGCACAGAGATTGTTCCAGATTCTCTGAATCTTTGGATGATATTATGCACTGTAGATGATGATAACTTCAAACTTTAGCAATTTTTCTCTGAGAAACTCCTTTCTGATATTGCTCCACTATTTTTTCGCCGCAGCATTGGGGAATTGGTGATCCTCTTCCCATCTTGACTTCTGAGAGACACTGCCACACTGAGAGGCTCTTTTTATACCCAATCATGTTGCCAATTGACCTAATAAGTTGCAAATTGGTCCTCCAGCTGTTCCTTATATGTACATTTAACTTTTCCGGCCTCTTATTGCTACCTGTCCCAACTTTTTTGGAATGTGTAGCTCTCATTTGGATTTTAGAAATCCAAAATGAGCCAATATTTGGCATGACATTTCAAAATGTCTCACTTTCAACATTTGATATGTTATCTATATTCTATTGTGAATAAAATATAAGTTTATGAGATTTGTAAATTATTGCATTCCTTTTTTATTCACAATTTGTACAGTGTCCCAACTTTTTTGGAATCGGGTTTGTACAAAAGCTCACCTACGCTTCCACCATCACATTCTCGAAGGAGACTTTCGGCCCTTTGTTTAACATCTAATGGCAGACTGTCATCCTCCAAAAGGGCTGGATAGAAGCAGGTAGCAAGGACCTGCAAATAAAAATAATTAGAGATTGACCAATGTTGATTTTTTTATTAATGACACCAGTGCTGATTATTTACATGTTTATGTGCCTGATAATCAATATGCAGAACCGATATTTATTGGTTTACTTCTGTTTTTGACACAATGATAACATTTACGCATTTTGCAGACGCTTTTATCCAAAGCGACTTACATTTTTTGTCAGTATGTGTGTTCCCTGGGAATTGAACCCACAACCTTTTGCGCTGCTAACGCAATGCTCTAACCACTGAGCCACAGGAACAACAGCACTGAACTGAACACAATGTATTTATAACACTTTTGTCAATATTGTAATTTCTGTAATTTCACTCCCTCCCCATTCAAATACAAAGTGTCTTATTTCTTCTTCAATAAGAAGAGGGGTCTGAAAGAATGCAAGAAAGAGGAGACTTTAGGTGTGCTCGAATTGAATCGGCGCTGCACAGACCAATCGGTGTATAACATCAAAGTGTTGCGAGAGTAATTAGAAAGCATAAGAAGCCGTCTGATCTCATCGCTCTCACGGTACTTTGAAGTCATACACCGATCTGTATGCACAGCGCTGTATTAAGTTGAATACACCTTTTGACTGCCAAGGAAGTACTGTATACTGCTGGATCTTTAATGTGGTGGGCCTGTTTTTCTGGACATCTTGGTCCTGGACATCTTGTTCAGATGCATGGCATCATGGATTCTACCAAATACCAACAGATAAATAATCTAAACCTGACTGCCTCTGTTAAAAATCATATAATGGTTGGATCTTCCATCAGGACAATAATTCAAAACAAACATCAAAATCAACACAAAAATGGGTCACTGATAAAAAAATGAAGCTTTTGCCATGGCCGTCCCAGTCCTCTGATCTGAACCCTGTAGAAAACGAGTGGGATGAACTGAAGAGAAGAAACACCAACATGGAGCTGGGGATCTGAAGGGTCTGGAGAAAAGGACGTTGCAATAATTGGAATCCAATAATTGTGTCCAACATGAACTAGAGAAATGTCATGCTGGTTTGGGGTTTTGTTACTTGTTCATTGTTTTCATGTCTTTTATTTTGATATTTTGACTTGTTATGATTCCTGTTTAGTCATGTGATCTTGCTATGTGGTCTTCTTCCATGATACTTTTGGTAGCTCAGTATTCTCTTAAATGAAAACGTCCCAGGTTACGTATGTAACCATGGTTCCCCGAGGGAACGAGACGCTGCGTCGAGACGCTTTTGGGGAACGCCATCAGTGATATCCAGCTCTGAATCATATGTGTAATCAGTACAAACGATGGGCAAGACGTCATGGGCGGGTGACGTAATGACCAGGAAGCTTTAAAACCACGTGAGGTGCAACCGGCGTTAGCTTCTAGGAATGAAGCATAGCTCTAGTAGGGATGCCGGAAGTATGGCCCTGCGACGCAGCGTCTCGTTCCCTCGGGGAACCATGGTTACATACGTAACCTGGGACGTTCCCCTACGGGAACTTCGAGCTGCGTCAAGACGCTTTTGGGGAACGAGATAACTATGCCGCCAGACTTGCAAATCCCTGCTTAGTGTGGAAGAGCACAGCTATGGCAAGAGAAAAGAAGAGCCAGGAGTGGCTCGCAAATCTTTGTCAAGAACCTGACGAATGTGAGGGGCGTAGACCACCCTGCAGCATTGCAGTACCGGAAAGGCCTTGGAGGCCGCCATACCTTGAGATGAGTGAGCCTTGACTCCCAAAGGCGAGGGGAGATCAGAGGACTCGACCTACTAAGGGAACCAGTCTCTCGAGACTAGCCTCTGGTGTACTTTGAGCGGCTAGCTCGGTGCCCTGAAGCGGGGACCGGCAGGAGACGGCCGATCTAGCTGCACTAAAGACCCCCGAAGGGGTGGCGAGCCTCCCAGCTCCGCTACATTTCTGGGCGGAAAAGACTGAGAGAAGCGCTCGCTGGAGATCGCTGCGCCCTGGAACACTGGCAGGGTTAGCAGACTGATCTCCTGAGGGCACTGAGGAGAGACGGGCACCGTGTGATGCGGTGTACACCACTCTTCTCCAGAGGGGCCGGCCCTCAAGAGCCCTGGGCCATTGGCATCAGGACATTCTAGCCGAAGACTATTTTCTTTTTGAAAAAGAAGAGCGAGACGCTGCGTCGCAGGGCCATACTTCCGGCATCCCTAGAGCTATGCTTCATTCCTAGAAGCTAACGCCGGTTGCACCTCATGTGGTTTTAAAGCTTCTTGGTCATTACGTCACCCACCCATGACGTCTTGCCCATCGTTTGTACTGATTACACATATGATTCAGAGCTGGATATCGCTAATGGCGTTCCCCAAAAGTGCCTCGATGCAGCTCGAAGTTCCCGTAGGGGAACTCTATAATCTCATAAAACCTGCAGGCTCTCTCGAGCTCCACTTCTTGTATAGACTTTTCTCCGGGATATAGTCATAAGCTCATGTCAACACCATTTAGCTTCTAGCGGGTAGTTTTGAAGGCATTTTTCCCTCCTGACTGGGGGCGCTGGGATTGATGTGTGGCCTCTTGGCCACTGCCCAGTGAGGGTTCTGAAGATCTGCATGGCCCCGTGGTGTTGGACTCACTGAAGCCTGAATCACTGTGTGTCCTAACAGCGCTCTGCACAGACAGCAGTGGAGGACATTGAGAGGATCTTTACTGAGCCCAATCCCTCCATTGAGAGAAGCCGCTCTGAGCTGATACGGCTGATCAGAGATCAGGAAAAGCAAGCAGTGAGTCGAGCTGAAGGAAGACTGGAGCGACTGAAGTGGGAGATCAATGATCTGAGGAGGAGAGATGCTGAGCTGGAGCAGCTTTCAAACACATAGGATCACATCCAGTTCCTGCAGGTAACACAGATCTATAAGAACAGATCATAGTGGACTTGAGCTGATCCTGCAGGTAACACAGATCTAGAAGAACAGATCATAGAGGACTTGAGCAGATCCTGCAGGTAACACAGATCTAGAAGAACAGCGTCATAGTGAACTTGAGCAGATCCTGCAGGTAACACAGATCTAGAAGAACAGGGTCATAGTGGACTTGAGCAGATCCTGCAGGTAACACAGATCTAGAAGAACAGGGTCATAGTGGACTTGAGCAGATACTGCAGGTAACACAGATCTAGAAGAACTGGGTTTTAGTGGACTTGAGCAGATCCCGCAGGTAACACAGATCTAGAAGAACAGGGTTATAGTGGACTTGAGCAGATCCCGCAGGTAACACAGATCTAGAAGAACAGCATCATAGTGAACTTGAGCAGATCCATCAGGTAACACAGATCTAGAAGAACAGCATCATAGTGAACTTGAGCAGATCCTGCAGGTAACACAGATCTAGAAGAACGGGGTCATAGTGAACTTGAGCAGATCCTGCAGGTAACACAGATCTAGAAGAACAAGGTCATAGTGGACTTGAACAGATCCTGCAGGTAACACAGATCTAGAAGAACAGATCATAGTGGACTTGTGCAGATCCTGCAGGTAACACAGATCTAGAAGAACACGGTCACAGTGGACTTGAGCAGATCCTGCAGGTAACACAGATCTAGAAGAACAGGTCATAGCGGACTTGAGCAGATCCTGCAGGTAACACAGATCATAGACTTGAGCAGATCCTGCAGGTAACACAGATCTAGAAGAACAGATCATAGTGGACTTGAGCAGATCCTGCAGGTAACACAGATCTAGAAGAACAGATCATAGTGGACTTGAACAGATCCTGCAGGTAACACAGATCTAGAAGAACAGATCATAGTGGACTTGAGCAGATCCTGCAGGCAACACAGATCTAGAAGAACAGGGTCATAGTGGACTTGAGCAGATCCTGCAGGTAATACAGATCTAGAAGCACAGGGTCATAGTGGACTTGAGCAGATCCTGCTGTGACACAAGACTCACAGAGAAACATTTCATGAGTGTGCTACTATATAATCATCAGTCAGACTCTCATCTCATCATCTTCATTTTTTGAAAGATAAAATTATGGAAATAATTGTGTAAAATATTATTTCACAATTATGGAAATAATATTGTGGAAATGCAAGCTACCACAAATAATCAATGTTTCCTCGATTTTGCATTAAATTCTGCAATCACAGAATCGCAAAATCCTGGAGTGACTGTAATTCAGCGTATTTAAACTTGTTTTAAGGATCCTTGTGAGGTTTCAGTGCCTCTATCTGCTGTAAAGTAATAAACAATGGTCAATCTAATCACAGCCTTTGAGCTACTTTTCCTGAGCAAATCTACCCCAATGAGACTCAATTTACAGTATGTGCTTGAGCAGTTAGATGGACATTTATGCTCTTAACAGATATTTTATCATCCACCACCTCCTAGAAGGTTCACATTTAGTGTACGTGGTAAATAATATAATCTTTAGCTCTAATGTGATATAATGATTATGAGAAGAATGAAGCTGATGCTGTGAAAGTACTGGATTGAGGTGAGTTACTAGAGATCATTCAAATCAACAAGAGCCGCACAAATCTGATGTTGGTGCAGGTTATTGGGTGAAGTGTGGAGCTGATGAGTTTTGATTTCTGTTTTCTGTAGAGTTTCCAGTCTCTCTCAGCACCTCCTGAATCTACAGACGTGAATGATGATCTCTTCAGTTCTCTCGTCTCTTTTGATGATCTGAGAGAATCTGTTCATCAGCTGAGAGACAAACTGGAGGATTTCTGCAAATAGGAGCTCAAGAAGATCTCAGACCGAGATAAAGTCCTGGAGATTCATCTGCTCTCAGAAACCAGTCCATCATCATCTCATATCATGGAGAACATCATATTAGAAATGTGTTAGGAATGGATGCAGGATCATGAGAATCACACTGTTCATGTCTGTTGATTTCCACAGTCACATTCACCAACATTGTTCCCAGGACTAGGAACCACTACCTACAATGTAAGTCTATATTAAACAACATAATGTTATATTAGTAAAACAATGTAAGTCAGTAAGATAAAAAGCAGAAAAACTGAGTGATTACTGACACTAGTACAGATCAGTCGTATCCTGATCATCCAGACAGATTTAATGTGTGTCAGGTGTTGTGTAGAGAGAGTGTGTATGGACACTGTTACCGGGAGCTGGAGTGGATGTGTGTTTATATCAGTGTCATATAAGAGCATCAGGAGGAAGGGACTGGATGATAGTGTGTGTTTGGAGCTAATGATCAGTCCTGGAGTTTGTTCTGCTCTCCCTCCAGTTACTCATTCATACACAATAACATAGATACTGATCTCTCTGTGAACCCCATCAGCAGCAGAATAGGAGTGTTTGTGGATCACGGTGCAGGAACTCTGTCCTTCTACAGCGTCTCTGACACAATGAGCCTCATCCACACAGTCCAGACCACATTCACTCAGACGCTCTATCCTGGGTTTAGAGTTGGTTATAAATCATCAGTGAAACTGTGTTGATGAATCAGAATAGATTGATGCGAGATTCTACCCATAAAGCTTTGAGCTGTGTGATAAATCAGTAACAGTGAGATGTTATAGAGTCTCTTCTTTTCTCTTTATGACATTAATACTGCAGCTGAACATGTCAGTGAAATAACATGAATCTGAATAAATGTTAAAAATCCTCATATATATATACGTAGATCAGTTCTGTTGAGTGACCATGTGTTTCTGTGCTTTTCTCAATCTCTATTTGTGTTAATGGAAATCACTAATTTAGTTATTATTATTATTAATAATAATGTGTTTATTTTTAGCCATGTTCCTGTGGCTCAGTGGTTAGAGCATTGTGTTAGCAGCGCAAAGGTTGTGGGTTCAATTCCCAGGGAACATACTGACAAAAAAAATTATAGCCTGAATGCACTGTAAGTCACTTTGGATAAAAGCATCTGCTAAATGCATAAAAAAAGTAAAAAAAAAAATAGTTTTATCAATTATATTTTATTATATTTTTTTCCAAATTTATTTCTGCTCTCTGACTGATATAAATAAATCTTCTACCCACTTGACGAACAAAGGTGATGGGTTTTATTCCTCCTCTGTGCAGATCTCCAGAAGACAAATCAAGCACCTCATTATAGTTTCTTCTCTCACCCTAAAATCAGATGAGTCACAAAAGGAATTAATGTTCCCCTGCCCTGTTGAAAAATCCAGCATATGCTGGTTAGGTATGTCTTGAAGCATGGCTGCTGGTTTTAGCTGGTTTAGACTGGCCATGTGCTGGTCCTGAGCAGGAGCTAGCTGCTTAGGACCAGCTTAGAACCAGCAGTCATGCTTAAAAACATACCCAACCAGCATATGCTGGATTTTTAAACAGGGTTGGTAACCATAAAATCAGACTACTGCTTAAAAATACTGCTGAATAAGGGCATGCCACTAATATCCATATTGCCATATTAAAGCTATACAAGATGAGAAACTATTATCAAAGTAATAGCACACCTGTTGTATTTCAGCTCTGATCTGTGCCGTGCGTCTCGATAAAACATCATTCCCCGAGAGAAAATAGTTCTTCACCAGCGGGCTGATCTCTTTCAGGAAGGACATTGTTGTTTATCAGCGTTATGATCTTCAATTGTGAGTATTTTCTTTGTTGTCTAATTCCCTTGGTTAGTTGACTTTCCTGGTCTGATGGACCAATTTAATTCAATATCTTTACAGCTAGCTGACTGTTCAAACCCAGTCCTTATCACGTGTTTAGCTATTAAACCTGAATCTTTGGTCCTGTATGGACATTTTGCTTATAAGACCAAAGTCCCAAGAGTGGGTCGGGCTCCTTGAGACATTAACAAAGTCATTTTGGGATAAATAGATGACTATTCCCTGCTCAGCTTCTAACTACAGGAGATGAAAATGAAAATCATCAACAGAATTAACATCACGTTTGGAATCATGACTCAAAAAAGCATTTTTGCTTATTAATCCAGTAGAGCATTTGTGAGGTCAATAATTGATGTTTAATGAGAAGGTCTGGTTTATTCCAGTTCATCCCAAAGCTGTAGGATGGGGTTACTTTCAGGGCTCTGTGTTCTTCCACACCAGACTTTTCCAGACATGTATTTATGGACCTTGCTTTGTGCACTGGGGCACAGTCATGCTGGCATAGAAGAGAGCCTTCCTCAAACTGATCCCACAAAGCTGGAAGCAAGCATTGTCCAAACTGTCTTGGTATGCTGAGCTTCACTGGTTAGATCTTCTTGCTATTTCCTAAAACAGAAACAATAAACATCAGCACACCGAGTGTCCCGGTACAGTGAACAGGTGTAGTTGTGAGTGAAATCACCTGTTGAACGCTGCTATGATTGGGAGGATTGGGTCGATCTGTGCTGCAGATTTCACAGCCGGGTCTCGTAGACTTATTTATGAATGTAATGAAGGACAGGACCAGCCTGACTAAAGAGAGAAGAGATGAAAATACACCTATTTGTTATACAATCTTGTTACGCACATAAAACTGGAAGACAGATCTATATTAGGGGATACACATTTATACAAATATTTTTTTATGCAATCTTTTGCATTTGTGATCTCTTTTTTCAAAGGTTTCATAAAATTAAAAGCTGTCTGTGGGAGTGTGTGGTTCATGATTATGTGTATGCAGGCCAATTATTTACAATCTGTCTGCATTTGCTAGTTTCCAGAAATGGTAAATGTGAATGTATGTAATTATTACCTGTTACCAAGTTGCAACATCTCAAGGTTAATGATGTCACTCATGCTGGGTTTCTCTGGGCCACACCCACTGCTGCCCATTGACCAATCAGAAATGCACACTGAAGCGAGCAGTGATAATGACAGTGAAAAGAGCAACTGGAACGTTCATACACTACTGCTCAGAAGTTTGAGTCAGTGTAATTGATACTTTTACTCAGCAAGGACGCATTCAAGTGATCAAAAGAGACAGTAAAGTAATTTACAATGTTGCAAAAGATTTCTATTTTGGATAAACGCTGTTCTTTTGAACTTTACATTCATCAAAGAATCCTGAAAAAATTAAATGTATCATGGTTTCCTCAAAAATATTGGTCAGCACAACTGTTTTCAACATTGATAATCATCACAAAGCGCTGTGCATAACAAAAACAGGAGGACTCAATTGCTGTACCAAACAGAGGAATTACGTTTACAGGTGCATCTCAATAAATTAGAATGTCATGGAAAAGTTCAGTAATTCAACTCAAATTGTGAAACTTGTGCATTAAATAAATGAAATGCACACAGACTGAAGTAGTTTAAGTCTTTGGTTCTTTTAATCGTTATGATTTTGGCTCACATTTAACAAAAACACACCAATTCACTATCTCAACTAATTAGAATATGGTGACATGCCAATCAGCTAATCAACTCAAAACACCTGCAAAGGTTTCCTGAGCCTTCAAAATGGTCTCTCAGTTTGGTTCACTAGGCTGAAAAAATATTTGACAAGTGAATTTTTGAACTGGTGGTGGCGCTATAATGTTTGTCCAAGAGACCCTTAAAGTTGGTCAGTTACTGTTCAGGACCACCATTATAAGTCTGCCAAATTTGGTCATTTCCCTGTGTATGGTTCATAGAGCTGCAACTGACTCCCGTTGGGGAAGAAGAAGAAAACCAACAGATACAACAGGGGCCCCTTATAACATTCAGAAACACAACTCTCCCATGAAGCCCTTAGAGACGGAATTGAAGGAGGCCAGTTCAACAGTGCTGGAAATAGTAGAGCCCATTTCTGATAACACCTTCTTATAGGAATAAATCTCAGTATCATCTCCATAAACACAGCTCTGACACACCTGAAGAGAAACAAATGACCGAACATGATTCTAGAGCAGGGGTTTCCAATCCTGCTCCTTCAGGACCACTCATGAGGCCTAGTCCACATATACACGTGTATTTTTTAAACAGAGTTTTTCCTCTTTTGTTTAAAAAAAATCTCATCCACATGAAAATCCAAAAGACGTTATGAGGTGATGTCAAGATGCCAAACCAACAGGGGGTGATATAACTCTAACCGTAAAGCCATGTCAGAAGCCTGTAAAAACCGCACACTCCAACATCACAAGCCAAAATCTCCGGTTTCACTGACTTTATGACAATACTGTAACCAGAGTTTCTGACCATCTTCACCCTTTCAAGAGTTTTCAAAAAAGTTCAGTTTCAGTGACCTGATGTAGCGTTTGTGTGTGGACGAATGGCCAAACTGCATAAAAAAAGCTGTGGATTTGAAAATACCCATATTCGTGTGGACTGGGCCCTAAACAGTCAAAATGATTTTCAAATAAATCCATATTGTATTTCATCAGTAATCTTCTCAATAACAAGTGCATGTACAAAAAGTGTTACTGTGTTTTACTATGATATTACTAGCCTGCATTTGCTCTTTTTATTTTAATTAAAAAATTAAGAAATTATTTAAAATGTCAAATATCACAAAACCACTGAGATGCAAAAGATAATTATATATACTTTTTTACTTTTTGTTTTTAACAAAACATAACAAAATCACATAAATATTCCTCTGGAATGTTTCCAAACTAAATATATTAATTTAACTTAGATACATTTCCACTTTCAGATGAAAAAGATGATCATCAATAGGTGGCAGCAGAGTGAAATAAGGACTTCTTTTTCAAATGAAGACTACATGGTCTTTGAACTTTTGCCCTACAACCCTTTTGGGCCCTAATTCAGACATACTTTATTTGTTATATCAGTTACATCCTTTTTTTCTTTTTTACAGTGTATTTGTGTGTACATATTCAAATTGACATGAATAAATAAAAATATATATAACATTTGCCTTAAACGTGTGCATGAGATACAGGAATGTATGTGTTTTTAAACCACTATAATTTCATATGTAAATCCACAGTTCACTTTCAAACAGTGTAACAATTTAGCTTTAATGGTTATATATCTTTTTTTTAAGAAATCTTAAATAGATGAATGAATGAATGAATGAAGTGTGTGCTCATAGTCTTAATCATATTGCAAAGTGTTTCCCCCATTGTAAACTGAACACCCCTGATCTAGAGATTTAGAAAGATTTGTATTTTTATTTACAGAGAGCTACATTACCTGAGATAAACTCACCTCATCAGCCAGTATATATTACGATTCCTGTAAAATTAGCCTAAAACGCCTAAAAAAGGCATACTCAAAGTAAATTGCATGCTGTTCTTGGGCCATTTGGATGATATGCATGGTGTTGGTCTCCTTTGAAAGGTGACACTCTGAGGTTTGTTTCTCAACAGTCAGAATCACTGTAAGTCTTACTGATATTGAGTAATAGCACTTTGAATACACTAAAAAAAGAAAGAAATAATTCTGCCTACATTTTTTTTGTAAATAGAAGGCTGCAGATGACTATAGCTGTGAGGTATGAACTGGAAAATACATTGGGATCACAGAATGAAGCCTTACCAAGCCAAATTTACCATTTGATAAACAATATATTAGAAAATTTGTGTTTTACACGTTTATCTAATTTTATGTCTAGACGCTTCCAAAAAAATACACTTGGGAGACTCCAAGCGACCCTTTGTAACCAACGACACATACAATGCTGTAATTCTTGAATGCTTTAATGTACAGTCATCATTTTGGGCTCTAATGAAAGGTTACACTTAGAGCTATTCAGTTTCTCATCCAGATTCACTGTCAATAATTGCTGACACATAGTAACTGAAGCATAAACACATTATAGTGACATTTATTTATAGAATCCAAAATGTGTACACTTTTAAAATTACATATATATTTATAATTTATAATCAAAATACATTTTTTTCCTATATTTCTATTTCTGTACATAGTACATTATTTAATTTCTTTTTTTCTTTTTTTGGTGTTATATTGCATCCCTACATATTCCTATGTATGTCTGTACTATCATGCATGTCTGCATTATGTCAACAAAAAGTGGTCTGATAAAGACACTGATTGTACATGCTGTGTTTATTGTATCTTAAAATGGTTTACATAGTTGAAATCACAAGAATCTCAGCTCTCCATGGATATATGTGTCACGGTCGTGTAGCAGGAAGGACACGGGAGACGAGAGGTAAGAGAAATAATGGGATTTAATGAAGGAACACAGGATACACAACTACATTGACGTACATAGACGAGTTGATGGACAAAGACTCAGTGGAAACTCAGGGCTTATAAACACATAACGTGATTAGGGGAAACAGCAACAGGTGAGGAGTAAATCAAACACAGACGGGGATTAATGAACTAATGACAGGAAACAGGAAGGACCATATATGGGTGTGGAAACACAAGGAAAAGGAAGACAAAGTCTGAAAATATGACATGTTCAACTTTTTGTTTTTTTGTGTCTGACGACTTTACCCCGTCACTACTTGGTGTCCCGCCGGCGGTACGCTGGATTTTTAAAGGGATAAAGAGCTTTTCTTCTGCAGCAAAGCGGATCACTTCTTCTATGGATTTCCTACTCTGTATGTGACCTAATATTCAAAGCAACATTCATTCATCCATACATAAATCCCGGGCGCTGCTGAGTTCAGTCGCCTGTGAATTAGCTCCGCTCAAAATTGTGTTTTTACCTTGTTTTCAATATTAGACACCAAATGCATTTTATTTTTTATAGGTGCACTTCTGCAAAATGTACACAGAGAACACTTTGGACAAGGGAGGGGCAGCTGAGTTCTGGACCAACTGAGGTTTGTGAAGAAGTTTAAAATATACACTGATCCAGCGTGGCCAGAGATTCTTCGAGAGAAGCATTACAATAGGCCGCCTCAATATATACCAGGGGCGAAGTGATCAACACCGGGGAAACATGTGCTGGAATAACACCGCTACTAGTAGATGTAAGACACAGCCCCCCTAGAGATTTTGACTGATGTCCATTCTGGATTAGATGAAATTTTATACAGACCGAGTGATATTATTAATGTGTGCTTCAAATGATAGGCGACTAACATATTTGTTTGAGAAACATGGCTCACACCCTCGGTCCCGGAAAGTCTTTGTCCTGAAACTTCTCTGTTTTAGATGGCGAAACGAGGCCGGGAAAACTAAAGGTGGTGGAGTTTTTCTTCATTAAAAGTCAATGGTGTGACCCAAAAACTCCATTCTGTCAGCGCTCCTGCTCGCCTCATTTGGAACATCTCTCCAATTGGCCCATTTAGTACTAACCTCTGCCCCGGGAATTTTTATCGTCGTCACCCTTTAATTAAAAAGGCAATAGCAGCTTGGCTTTGTCTAATAATTACAGGAGAACCATGATTTTACTTCATCTAAACAGTCCAAAAGAGAGGAGGTGGGAGAATGCAATTCTTCTGTAGAAGCTAATCTCTTAATGAGGCTTTTAAGAGAAATAGCACAAAAGACCACATGTAAATGAAGTAGAATGAGTTTAGGTAAGAGTCCAGAGTCAGCTGCCATCATTAGTAAATGTTACCATTGCACATCAGTGCATTGAAATGGATGAAAACCAGATTGAAATAGTTCAAACAGATTATTATTGAAAATGTCAGTATGGACCTGAGCTTCAGCAGTCTTCTCTAACCCCGGTAGTAAAAAAATGGTAAGTGACCGCTGGTCCCCCCACTCTGAGTTAGAAAGGCGTTCTTGGTTGACGTCGACTGGGACTTTATTTCCGGGCGAGTTCATCTGACGTCAGCGAATTCACGGAGTGTCCAAACTTTAGCAACAAAGTAAATGCACTGTAAAATAAATATAAAGTGTGATAAACAGGAAAGTGTATTCAGTTGAATGCAAATAGTGATTTGTTAGACGGGTTTAAAAAAGGTTAATATACCGCGGCAGCCGTCGTGTGAAGCCCTCCTCGTGAGAAGACCGAAGAGTGTAAAGACCATCGACTCTACCGTGCGACTCCACAGGGCAGGACACCGGTAAACGATATAAGTATCGCTTTTTTTTGTCCCTAAACTTTTAGGGACTTTTTTTGTCTTTTGTCCCTAAACCCTACTTTGTCCCTAAACTTTTGAAAAATGTCTCAAAAGGGGCAGGGAAGTCGCTAAATCTAGCTACAAAGTAGCTAAATAGGCAACACCGGTGCCAGGGTGTTTTAGGTTTCCTTAAGTAAAGCCATGTGGGTAGAGGCAGTTAGCACGGTATCACCCTTTGAGGATGAACAACGTTCGGAGAACTAAGGGAGTAAAGTTAGAAAAGCACAGGATGCCCGATGTTGTGGAATATCCGCGTTCTGAAGGTCCTGTGCTGATACATTGCTGGTTTGTTTACAAGGATATTATAGGGTTTAGATAGTCCCTCGCTACCTCTGTGGGGTCCCCACCCCCTTTAAATTAAATCTGTCATTATTAAAACAGTATATATATATATATATATATAGAGAGAGAGAGAGAGAGAGAGAGAGAGATTTTAAAGAAACACATTTGTCCTCCATCCCTGTGGAATCATTGAGATATAGACTAATCCATGCTGTATACTCCGGTACAGTAGGTGGCGGTATGCACCTGATAAGTCATGATTACCATCCGCCATAAAACCAAGAAAAAGAAGAAGTAGAAGAGAGTTCACGTGGGGGTGAAAGGGAATGAGTCAGCAGAAAAATTGGCAAAACAAGCTTTGAGGGCCACTAGAATAGAAATGTAGATGTCATACAGTAGATATGAAATGAAATCTATAATCAAAAAGCAAATGAATCAAAGATGGCAACAAATGTGGGAGACAGGAAATAAAGGTAGTCATATGTATGAAATACAGCCAAAAGTGGGGAAAAGTAGGTACTCGGGTGGATATAGAAGAGAGGAAAACATTGTATTCAGACTTAGAATAGGACATACATGACTTAATCCAAGCATGGATGTTGTGAATGGTGTGAGAAAAACAAAACGATAAAACATGTTATCGTGTATTGTGAAAAATTTATAGTTATGTGGTGACTACATCCATTTCAGATGTATGATAACTGTTATTTTCCCAAATATTTAAGTTATAGTAGCTGAAAAGTATTTATAGTGAAACAGATGTATTGTTGTAGATTAATAGTGCGGGCCCTGTGTGGGCCTAGTGAGGGCTTCCTGGGGGCTAAGTGAGGGCTGCCTGTGCAGGGCCAGTGCTAAATGGCCAAGGTTTTGCCAATGAGCAAATTCTCAGGAGCCCTGTGCTGGCAGCCCGCTGGGAGCCCTTAAGCTAGTCCTAAGTTGGCCCGTAAAGGGCCAGTGCAGGCTTGTTTGCAGGGGGATGACCACTTGGATCCACAAGGACTTCTTTACAGCTGAGACTGTGTTCATTCATCATGATGCTCACCAAAATTCATTGTGTCCCCTGTACGATGGACTGTTTTGTGTTCTGTAAGTTGGAGTCAAAACAGTCCTGGTCGATATTGGGGGCTATCCTGAACGAGTTCTTGTTGATCAAATTAAGGTTTTTAGGTTTGTAAGGCTGTTGTCCTGCTTCTCTGTAACTTGTGTTCTTTGAGTCTTTGTCTGAGACTGACATTTAGTAGACATTTCATCATTATGAGGGTTCCCCATTCCTAGTCGTCAAAACTCAGCAGGAGCAGAAATGAGCATCCTGCTTTACAGACTCACAGACACACCTGTTTTGCACACGTCACTCAAACACAGAACCAGGAAACAGCAATCACACGAGTTCAGGGAAAGAGAAACAATACATGAAGTGTAGTTGCAATAACACCGAGTAGATGTAAGACTGTTGATATTCTGTGTTTTATACAGTGTATTATTAATGTGTGCTCTGTATTAGTGCAGTAAAAGACTGGCAGAAGCCAGATTTTCTCAGGATGAGTTACTTGTGTTCGGTATGTCTGGATCTCCTGAACCCTTTAATTAAAAAAATATAATAATTACAGGAGAACCAGTGACCATCCAGTAAAAGAAGGAGGTGGACACAGTTACTGTAAAAGCTAATCTCTTAATGTATGAGAAATACAGACTGCTGGGATCAGGAGGATGAGAAGAGACTCTACAGCTGCCCTTAGTAAATGTTACAGTGCAGAAATGGATGAAAACAGACCTTCAGTCCAAGATTATTATTGAAAATGTCAGTATGGACTGCTTCAGCAGTATTTAAGAACGTGGTGTTTGCTGAAATGCTGGACATCTTTGAAACTGAAGAAGACTAAACTTCAAAGTGTGATAAACGGTTCCTGCTGGAGCTGGAGATGTTCAGTGTGACGTCTGTACGGAAGAAAACAAAAGGTTAATATACCGTCAAGTCCTGTCTGGTGTGTCTGAACTCTTACTGTCAGAATCACCTCGAACAACAAGAGAATGTTTAAAGGAAAGAAACACAGTCTGACTGAAGACACTGGACGACTGCAGGAGATGATCTGCCAGAAACATGAGAAGCTCCTTGAGGTTTTCTGTTGCACTGATCAGAAATGTATATGTGTCCTGTGTTTGGTGGATGAACATAAAAACCACGACACTGTATCAGCTGCAGCACAGAGGACAGATAAAGAGGTGAGGACTGATGAGAAATAAAATTACGCTCATTTGTTTTATTTATTTATGTTATAGATGTATTCCTCAAGAGATAATAAAGAGGTACAAATATTACTTTTTATTTTTTATATTAATACAATATATTACTTTTTTCAGTTTTCATATTACAACAGATAACAGAGTATCAATCATGTAAACACAGCAAACTTTTTTCACCATATTCTCCCTCCCATCACTCCATCCCCAAACAAAAGATAAAGAAAAATAAAATAAAAGAAATAAAAAGAAAACTTACATTGTAAAGATACCTAAATCAAGTAAAGAGTGTTTCCCCAAACTGTAATTTAGGTCATGATATTACCCTACTCCCTCGGAGCTTGTTGTAGCAGGCTTTCAACAGTAACATTGTGCCTTAAGAAATTTGCAAAATGTCTCCAGACATCTTCAAAAACATTTTGTTTCTTTCTGACAATATGCCCAATCTTTTCCATTGACATGTTTGACGCCATTTCTTTGATCCATTTTCCAATTCTTGGCTCATTGGTATTTTTCCATTTAAGGGCAATTTATTAGTTTAGCTTGTTAAATACACATTTCAATGAATTTGACCTCTTTGCTTTGTAAGAGAGGGTTGATAAGATATATACCCAGAATAAAAAAAGCTTGTTTGCAGGATCCAGTTGGTAAAGGACTTCCTTTATCATAGTATCATATCATTGGATCATATCATATCCCCTATACGATGGACTGTTTTGTTATTATTGGCGGAATGAAAAATCCTGGTCGATTATCAACAGTTCTTGTTGATCAACTTGGTTTTTATGTAATCCTTTCTCTGTAACAATGGATGTGTTTAGACCTCTTTGTCTGACTGATTGTTTGGTTGTAAGACAAATCTAGAGTGTTCCTCGATTGTGTCAAAACTCAGGGATGCACATGCTGAATCATGTCAAACGTGTTTTAAACTCAAACACAGGGAAACAGCAATTAGGGAAAGAGAAACTAAAGGTTTAGGTTTTGTGTTTTGATTTCTGCATTATGCTATGGCAGAAGCCAGATGAATGTGTTCGGTGTGTCTGGAAAATCTCCTGCAATAGTAAAACAGTTACAAACTCTGATCAGGAAATCTATGCCCTGGTTCAACAGTTCTGTGAACTCTTCAACAAAGGCTGGAGAGATTTTGGAGGTCTGTAAATAATGATAAACAGAATGCGTGGAACACCTTTCAGCACAATACATAGGTAAGTAAAGTAAGTAAAACTTGGTTTGGTTGAAGCAATGAGATGCAGCCTTGGTCTGACGCAAGAAGAAAGTCATTTGTAAGGGTTTTAACAAGTGCAGTTTCTGTGCTGTGGTGGGGCCTAAAACCACGACACTGACTGAAAGAGGACAGATAAAGAGGTCTGTCATAGATATTTTGTTTTATTTATTTATGTTATAGATGTATTCAAGAGATAATAAAGAGCACAATTTGAGCAGACACTTTTTATTTTTCTAAAATTTTTAACTTTTTTCAGACATAAACATGAAGATTTGAAATGGGCATGTAAACACAGCAAACTTTGCTAGTTCACAAGGATCTAGTTTTGGTTTCCCCAAACAAAGATTAATAAAAGACTTAATAAAAAGAAAACTGCCAGCTTGAATGGTTTTGGGACGTGACCTAAAGATAACGAGGAGTTTTCCCCAATAATATTGATATTACCCTACTCCCTCGAAGCGGTTCTTCTGCTACAGGTAACATCTCCAGACATTTCAATAATTTAGTGGGTATAGGATCTAATAGGAATGTTGTTGGTTTGATGCAGTGATAAGTTTATTTAGCTCATCCTGTCCTAAGGGCAATAGTTGTTAAGCACAGCAGTTTTTCTTTGGGTGCGATGAATGAAGCTGGAGTACTAGACGCTGTAGAATCTACATTTGTTATTGTATTTCTGATGTTATCTATTTTATCAGTGAAGAAATTCATAAAGTTATTACTATTAAACTGTGAGGGAATATTTAGATCAGGTGACATCTGTTTATTTGTTAATCTAGCCACTGTGCTAAATAAAAACCTTGGATTGTTTTGGTGATTATCTATGAGTTTGCGGATATACTCGGTTCTTGCAGTTTTTAGAGCCTGTCTATAGCTGGACATACAGTTTTTCCACGCAATTCTAAAGACTTCCAAGTTAGTTCTTCTCCATTTGCTCTCAAGATTACGAGTTTCTTTCTTGAGAGAATGGGTATAACTATTGTACCATGGCGCAGCAAGTTTTTCTCTAACCTTTTTTAATTTGACTGGGGCAACAGTTTCTAGCATATTAGAGAAGATAGTTCCCATGTTGCTAGTAAATTTGTCTAGTTCATTTGTATTTATGGGCACACAGAGCAGTTGAGATAAATCAAGTAGGTTATTTGTGAATCTGTCTTTAGTGGCTGGAACAATAGTTCTGCCTGGACGATAACGCGGAGCAATGTAGTTAATATAAGTAATATGCAGCATGCACGATACTGCATAAGAAAATGGTGAGTAACATCATCACTTTGAGGTACGATATCTATAATCAGTACGATCAATTCCATGCGATATAATTAAATCCAGCATATGATTAAAACATTATGAGTGGGCCCTGTGACGTTTTTCTTGACTTCAAAAGAGTTTATTATGTCAGAAATCGCAAGTCCAAAAGCATAATTTGTGTTATCTACGTGAATGTTAAAATCTCAGACAATTAGCTCTTTATCAGCATTAACCAATAGGTCTGAGAGGAAATCTGCAAATGATTTGAGAAAATCTGTATATGGCCCTGGTGGTCTATACACAGTAGCCAGAGCAAAATATAGGACAGATTTATTTTGCATATCTGACAGTGTAACATTAATCATAAGTATTTTGAATGAGTTAAACCTGTATCCTGTTTTCTGAGTAACATTGAGAATATCACTATATATTGTTGCGACACCGCCGCCACGACCAGTCTGACGAGGCTCATGCATATAACAGTAGTTTGGTGGTTTCTCGGCGTGAACATAACCGAGGACCTCACCTGGACTACTCACACACAGTCAGTAGTGAGGAAGGCCCACCAGCGTCTCTTCTTCCTCAGGCGACCGAAGAAATCTGGTCTGAGTTCAAAAATCCCCAGACAGTTCTACAGTTGCAATGTGGAGAGCATCCTGACTGCATCACCGCCTGGTACGGGAACTGCACCGCTCTCAACCGGAAAGCCCTGAAGAGAATAGTTCAGACAGTCCAGTACATCATCGGAGGTGAGCTTCCCTCCCTCCAGGACATCAACACCCAGCGATGTGTGAGGAAAGCACGGAAGATCATTAAAGACACCTGCCACCCGAGCCATGAACTCTTCTTGCTGCTACCATCAGGCAGACGGTACCGCAGTGTCAGGGTGTCATTCATGGGTTTTGTGACAGAGCCCTGACACTCCCATCATGTCCTGCTTTTATGTGAGTGCGCGGTTTCGAGTGTGCTCGAGCTGTGAGATCTCTCGTCTGCGTTTTGTGTTGGTTGGAGCGTGGTGTTCGGATCCCGGCACTCTTGTCTTGAGTTTCAGTTTCATGTCGGGGTTCGAACACTCGCACTCCATGTTCTTTCTCGTTTTGGGAGCATGTGGGGTCTCGAGTTCACTCAGCCGCATGCTCTTCTGTCCACGTGTGTTGTGATTTGTGTTGTTGCATGCAGTTTTGTTGTGTTTTATCGGCTGCATGTATTCATGTTATGTCTTGTGCTGTGTGGCACGCAGTTTGTGTTTTTCATGGGCTGCGTGCTTTCATGTTGTCATGTCTTGTGTAAACACGTGGCTTATGAGTATTCTCATTAGCTGCGTGTTCATGTCCTGTTTTGCACATGGCTGGTGATTTTGTTTTGCTGCTCATGTGCTTGTGTTTTTGTTTTGTGTGAGTACATGGCTTTGTCTTAATTTTCTGTGTGCCATGTGCTCTCATGTCAATTTGTCTTGACCCCACCCATCTTGTTTCCTGATTATTGGTTAATTTGCCCCACCTGTTTTTAACCTCGTTTTCCTCCTCATTTGCTCCCTTTATAATCTCCTTGTGTTTGCAGTCCTGTGCCAGTTCGTTGTCGAATGTTTCCTGTTCCTGCCTTGCCTTGTCTTGTCTCGCCTTGGCCTTGTCTTGTCTTGTCTTGTCTTGTCCTGCCCTGTCAAGCCTTGCCAGCTGTCCTGTTTTCCCCCTACGGGGTAGTTTTAGTTTATTTGTTTTGTTTATTTTTCCAAGAAAGACCCATTCTCCTGCATCAGTGAGTCCTCGCCTCATCTCTTCATCCACAACTCTGACAGAACGAACTGGCCAACAGAGGACTCAGCAGACATGGGTATCTTCCTCTTTCCATCTCCCACCACTGGATTGTCCACCCGCCAGCTAATGGCTCAACAAGTAATCGGTCGTTATTTCCGTCAGCAGGGGGCTGAAGTGAGGAACTTCGCCTGCAACTTCCTCATAGAGGTGGACAATCTAGACTATAATGAGGCTGATATTAAGGAGGTATTTAACATCTGCCTCGATCAGCCTCTCAGCCTGTGGGAGATTGAGAAACTGGGGAATCTGGGCTTCTGGGACTTCGTCTATTACATCTACCATCGTGGGGAGCTGGAACTCCCACCTCAAGTAAAGTTCCACTCCCCTGACTGTCCCCCCCATTCCACCTGCAGTCAGTGGAAGCCCCAGCCTTCCAATAACCCAGAAACGGAAAAGGAGGAGGAAGAATGAGCCCACCTCAGCACCCCCGGAGGCGGCCGTAGCTCCCCCAGAGGTGGCAGAAGAAGCTGCAGCTCCCCCAGATGCGGCCGATGGCGCTGCAGCTCCCCCAGATGTGCCGGCCGAAGAGGCTGCAGCTCCCCCAGTGGTGGCCGATGAAGCACAGCATCCCGCTCTTGGAGACATAGGAGGAATAGAAGGAAGGCTTCTTCCACCCTTCAAGGCCCAAAGCCCGCTCCAGTCCGGGAGCCCACAGAGCCCGCTCCAGTCCAGGAGCCCACAGAGTCCAAACCAGAGCCCGCTCCAGTCTGGGAGCCCACAAAGCCCGCTCTAGAGCTCGCTCCAATCCGGGAGCTCACAGAGCCTAGTCCAGTCCGGGAGCCCACAGAGCCGGCTCCACTCCACCTAAGCTTCTTGCCCTGCCGGCGCCACCCAAGATCCTTGCCCTGCCAGCGCCACCCAATCTCCTTGCCCTGCCGGCACCACCCGAGCTCCTTGCCCTGTCGGCGCCACCCAAGCTCAATATCCTTAACCTGCCGGTGCCACCCAAGCTCAAGTTCCTTGCCCTGCCAGCTCTGCCCAAGCTCAAGCTCCTTGCCCTGCAGGCTTCGCCCAAGTGCAAGCTCCTTGCTCTGCCGGCCCCGCCCTGGCCATCGTTCAGGGTTCTTGTTTGGCCAGAGCCTCCTTGGTCCATCCCTCAGGCCCCGTCCTGGTCCCCTGCTGGGCCTCCTGAACTGCCTGAGCCTCCCTGGCTCAACCCTCCGGCCTCACCTTGGCCCCCTGCTGGGACTCCTGGACTGCCTGAGGCTCCCTGGCTCAATCCCCCACCCCTCCCTGGACACTTGTGACCTTCTGGGCTGTCCTGCTGGCACTGGCTTAACTCCCCTCCCTTCCTCCCTCGCAGCGAACTGACATGGTCAATGCTAACCTTTGCGCTGTCCAACTGTACAGGTAGATCCTAAAGGGTCCCGTGCCCCATTTAAACTAGCCGCTCCCTCAAGGGTGCCTGTGCAACTAAGTCAGTCTCCTGGCATTGTGCAATCTCCGCTTCTAAGCCTATTTAAAATCCCTCCATGGCTTAATGCTGTATCCAAAGAACATCCTGAACATTTTCATTTGTCACAATTGTTGTGTCAAGGAACTAAAGGGGTGCGGGGCTTAAAGATAGGTCAATTGCACACCTTAAAGCGTTCGACCAGACAATCAGATTCAAGCATTCAATGACTTTGTAGTATACATATCAAGAACATTTTGATTTTACATTTTATAACCACTTTTAAGCTAACATTCCAAAATAAAGCAATAAGCCCCAAGAAGCCGTGGTTTACAGTGAATTTATAACAGCTAAGGGGCGTTGTTAGGCACAGAAAAAATCCTTAGCTGTTATACTGTAAACCATGGCTTCACGGGGCTTATTGCTTTTATAAAATGTTTATTCCATATACTTAGTAAGGTTTTACAAAATAAATCAGAGCAAATAAAGTGTAATGATATTAATAAAAACAGTATTCTTCCATCAAGCATTGTAGTTCCTCAGGAACAGTTGTGGTTGGAACCTATGGTTGGAACAAAGAGGTTGCCAAGCAACACACAAAGTAAACAAAGGTGTAGGTTTGTGATTTACAAATTTACAATGCCATAGAACGTGGCTCAACCAATCAGAATCAAGGACCGGAACTATCCGTTTTAGAAAATATTTTTAGCCACTGATCCACCCCATCAATATTGGATTCACAAAACCTTTATATAATAATTTAGTGGTACATTGTATGCAATGTAACATTTTTAAGCATTATTTCATCAACAGAGAGACTTGAAGGATATGCAGAAGACGCTCAAGCAGAGAATACAGCAGAGAGAGAAAGATCTGCAGCAGCTGAGAGAGGCTGTGGAGTCTCATAAGGTGAGTCTGGGGAAGAAGAGAAGTTTGTCTCAGTCTCAGTTCAGACTCACTGAAGCCTGAATCACTGTGTGTCCCAACAGCGCTCTGCACAGACAGCAGTGGAGGACAGTGAGAGGATCTTAACTGAGCTCATCCGCTCCATTGAGAGAAGCTGCTCTGAGCTGATACGGCTGATCAGAAATCAGGAAAAGCTAGAAGTGAGTCAAGCTGAAGGACGACTGGAGCGACTTGAGCAGGAGATCAATGATTTGAGGAGGAGAGACGCTGAGATGGAGCAGCTTTCACACACACAAGATCACATCCAGTTCCTGCAGGTAACACAGATCTAGAAGAACAGGGTCATAGTGTACTTGAGCAGATCCTGTAGATAACACAGATCTAGAAGAACAGCATCATAGTGGACTTGAGCAGATCCTGCAGGTAACACAGATCTAGAAGAACATGGTCACAGTGGACTTGAGCAGATCCTGCAGGTAACAGATCAGAAGAACATGGTCTAGTGGAAAGATCCTGCAGGTAAGCAGATCTAGGCAGGCATAGTGGACTTGAGCAGATCCTGCAGGTAACGCAGATCTAGAAGAACGGATCATAGTGGACTTGAGCAGATCCTGCAGGTAACATATATCTAGAAGAAGGATCATAGTGGACTTGAGCAGATCCTGCTGTGACACGAGACTCACAGAGAAACATTTCACAAGCGTCTTATTATATACAGGTGCATCTCAATAAATTAGAATGTCATGGAAAAGTTAATTTATTTCAACAATTCAACTCAAATTTTGAAACTCATGTATTAAATAAATTCAATGCACACATACTGAAGTAGTTTAAGTCTTTGATTCTTTTAATTGTGCTGATTTTGGCTCACATTTAACAAAAACCCACAAATTCACTATTTAAACCAATTAGAATACTTTATAAGTTTAAACGTTTAAAATAAAACGTTTTTAGTGAATTGTTGGCCTTCTGGAAAGTATG
This sequence comes from Ptychobarbus kaznakovi, assembly GCA_027422405.1. Lineage (NCBI taxonomy): Eukaryota > Metazoa > Chordata > Actinopteri > Cypriniformes > Cyprinidae > Ptychobarbus > Ptychobarbus kaznakovi. The sequence goes on from CM049805.1 coordinate 19,645,240, forward strand.
TCAATTTACTGTGTATGTACTCAATACTTGGGGTATTAGGGGCTCCTTTTGCTTTAATTACTGCCTCAATTCGGCGTGGCATGGGGGTGATCAGTTTGTGGCACTGCTGAGGTGGTATAGTAGCCCATATTTCTTTCACAGTGGCCTTCAGCTCATCTGCATTTTTTGGTCTCTTGTTTCTCATTTTCCTCTTGACAATACCCCATAGATTCTCTATGGTGAGTTTGCTGGCCAGTCAAGCACACCAACACCATGGTCATTTAATCAACTTTTGGTGCTTTTGGCAGTGTGGGCAGGTGCCAAATCCTGCTGGAAATGAAATAAGCATCTTTAAAAAGCTGGTCAGCAAAAAGAAGCATGACGTGCTCCAAAATGTCTTAGTAAATAGGTGCAGTGGCGTTGGTTTTCAAAAAACACAATGGACCAACACCAGCAGATGACATTGCACCCCAAATCATCACAAGACTGTGGAAACTTAACACTGGACTTCAAGCAACTTGGGCTATGAGCTTCTCCACACTTCCTCCAGACTCTAGGACCTTGGTTTCCAAATGAAATACAAAACTTTCCCTCATCTGAAAAGAGGACTTTAGACCACTGGGCAACAGTCCAGTTCTTCTTCTCCTTAGCCCAGGTAAGACGCCTCTGACAACAACTGTAGCCAAATTCCTTGACACGTCTGTATGTAGTGGCTCTTGATGCCTTGACCCCAGCCTCAGTCTATTCCTTGTGAAGTTCACCCAAATTCTTGAATCGATTTTGCTTGACAATCCTCATAAGGCTGCGGTTCTCTCGGTTGGTTGTGCATCTTTTTCTTTGTTGTTTTCCACTTTCTCTCTTCCACTTTTTCCATCCACTTAACCTTCTGTTAACATGCTTGGATACAGCACTCTGTGAACAGCCAGCTTCTTTGGCAATGAATGCTTGTGGCTTACCCTCCTTGTGAAGGGTGTCAATGATTGTCTTCTGGACCACTGTCAGATCAGCAGTCTTCCCCATGATTGTGTAGCCTAGTGAACCAAACTGAGAGACCATTTTGAAGGCTCAGGAAAACTTTGCAGGTGTTTTGAGTTGATTAACTGATTGGCATGTCACCATATTATAATTTGTTGAGAGTGAATTGGTGGGTTTTTGTTAAATGTGAGCCCAAATCATCACAATTAAAAGAACCAAAGACTTAAACTACTTCAGTTTGTGTGCATTGAATTTATTTAATACACGAGTTTCACAATTTGAGTTAAATTACTGAAATAAATGAAATTTTCCATGACATTCTAATCTATTGAGACGCACCTGTGATCATCAGTCAGACTCTCATCTGATCATATTCTTCTGAAAGAGATGCAGCTTACAAATAGCTTTCGAAATCTTGTTCAAATGGGTCTCGTTTCAGAACTTTTCTTTTGCTTGTATAAGTGGTGTCCCTGTGTGGAGATGATGAGTTTTGATTTCTGTTTTCTGTAGAGTTTCCAGTCTCTCTCAACACCTCCTGAATCTACAGACGTGAATGACGATCTCTTCAGTTCTCTCGTCTCTTTTGATGATCTGAGAGAATCTGTTCATCAGCTGAGAGACAAACTGGAGGATTTCTGCAAAGAGGAGCTCAAGAAGATCTCAGACATAGGTAAAGTCCTGGAGATTCATCTGCTCTCAGAAACCAGTCCATCATCATCTCATATAATGCAGAACATCATATTAGAAATATGTTAGGAATGGATGCAGGATTATGAGAATCACACTGTTCATGTCTGTTGATTTCTACAATCACATTTACCAACATTGTTCCCAGGACCAGGAACCACTTCCTACAATGTAAGCCAGTAAGAAAACGAGCAGAAAACTCACCGAGTGTGATCATGTTCTTCTGTAGAAGGAGAAAGAAGAGTTTTATAATTGATGATGTAAATGATAATTTGCACAGGATATCTGGTCATCTGTACCGAGACACTGATGATACACTGAACATGAAGAGTTCAGATACATGAAAAGATCAGATTCATAATTCCTGATTCTGATGTGTTTTATCTCCATCAGATTCCCATCAGCTCTCTCTGGATCTGAACACAGTGAATAAACGCCTCCGTCTGTCTGAGAGAGACAGAGTGATTACATATACTGGCACAGATCAGTCGTATCCTGATCATCCAGATAGATTTGATGTGTATGAGCAGGTATTGTGTAGAGAGAGTGTGTGTGGACGCTGTTACTGGGAGCAGGTGTGGAGTGGAGATGAATATGGTTTTGTATATATATCATTGTCATATAAGAGCATCAGGAGAAAGGGAGGTAATGAGTGTATATTTGGATCTAATGATCAGTCCTGGAGTTTGATCTGCTCTTCCTCCGGATACTCAATCAGACACAATAACATAGAGACTGATCTCGCTGTGAAGCCCATCAGCAGCAGAATAGGAGTGTTTGTGGATCACGGTGCAGGAACTTTGTCCTTCTACAGCGTCTCTGACACAATGAGTCTCATCCACACAGTCCAGACCACATTCACTCAGCCGCTCTATCCTGGGTTTAGAGTTGATTATGGATCATCAGTGAAACTGTGTTGATGAATCAGAATAGACTGATGAGAGATTCTACCCATAATGCTTTGAGCTGCATGATAAATCAGTAACAGTGTTATTGAGTCTCTTATTTTCTCTTCATGACATTATTACTGAAGATGAACTTCTGTCAGTGAAATAACATGAATCAGAATAAATGTAATACATCCTCATATAGACAGTAAGATAGGTCATGCTGAGTGACCATGTGTTTCTGTGCTTTTCTCAAACAACATTTGTTAATTAAAATCAGTCATTTCGTTAATCATATCAATAATAATAATGATTAATAATTTATATTTTTATAAGTTTTTTCCAATGTTATTTCTGTTCTGATATAAATAAATCTTCTACCCACTTGACAAACAAAGGTGATGTGTTGTATTCCTCCTCTGTACAGATCTCCAGAAGACGAATCAAGCACCTCAATATAGTTTCTTCTCTCACCCTAAAATCAGTTGACATAAAAATCAGACGAGTCATAAAAGGAATCATATGTTTCCCTGAATCTATCGATGTAGCCATCTGCCTTTCTACTTTCTACAAAATACCATATTAAACTCATAAAAGAATAAATGTTGAGAAACTATTATAAAAGTATTACCGCACCTGTTGTATTTCAGCTGTGATCTGTGCCGCACGTCTCGATTAAACATCAGTCCGAGAGAGAAAATAGTTCTTCACCAGCGCGCTGATCTCTTTCAGGAAGAACATTGTTTATCAGCGTTATGATCTTCAATTGTGTGTATTTTCTATGTTGTATAATTCACTCTGATAGATAATCAGCTTTCCTCCTTTGTCTGATGGCTTCTATTCCTGGACCGATTGAATTCAAGATCTTCACAGTTATTCCTTATGTGTTTAGTTATTAAACCTGAATATTTGTCTTATGAGGATTTTTCTTATAAGACCAAAGTCCCAAGAGTGGGTCGGGCTCCTTGAGATATTAATAAAGTCATTTTGTGATAAATAGATGACTATTCCCTGCCCAACTTCTAACCACAGAAGAAGAAAGAAAATCATCTTCAGTATTAACATCAAATCTGGAATAAAATAAGCATTCCAGGTTTTGTTTAATTCTGGAATGCAAGATAAGTCTAATAGTAAGGCAAGTACATACAGTGGGGCAAAAAGTATTTAGTCAGCCACCAATGTGCAAGTTCTCCCACTTAAAAAGATGAGAGAGGCCTGTATTTTTCATCATAGGTATACCTCAACATGAGAGACAAAATAATAAAATAAGAAAAAATCCAGAAAAACATTGTAGGATTTTTTTAAGAATTTATTTGCAAATTATGGTGGAAAATAAGTATTTGGTCACCTACAAACAAGCAAGATTGCTGGCTCTCACAGACCTGTAACTTCTTCTTTAAGAGGCTCCTCTGTCCTCCACTCTTTACCTGTATTAATGGCATCTCTTTGAACTCGTTATCAGTATACAAGACACCTGTCCACAACCTCAAACAGTCACACTCCAAACTCCACTATGGCCAAGACCAAAGAGCTGTCAAAGGACACCAGAAACAAAATTGTAGACCTGCACCAGGCTGGGAAGACTGAATCTGCAATAGGTAAGCAGCTTGGTGTGAAGAAATCAACTGTGGGAGCAATTATTAGAAAATGGAAGACAGACAAGACCACTGATAATCTCCCTCGATCTGGGGCTCCACGCAAGATCTCACCCCGTGGGGTCAAAATGATCACAAGAACTGTGAGCAAAAATCCCAGAACCACACGGGGGGACCTAGTGAATGACCTGCAGAGAGCTGGGACCAAAGTAACAAAGGCTACCATCAGTAACACACTGCGCCGCCAGGGACTCAAATCCTGCAGTGCCAGACGTGTCCCCCTGCTTAAGCCAGTACATGTCCAGGCACGTCTGAAGTTTGCTAGAGAGCATTTGGATGATCCAGAAGAGGATTGGGATAATGTCATATGGTCAGATGAAACCAAAATAGAACTTTTTGGTAAAAACTCAACTTGTCGTGTTTGGAGGAGAAAGAATGCTGAGTTACATCCAAAGAACACCATACCTACTGTGAAGCATGGGGGTGGAAACATCATGCTTTGGGGCTGTTTTTTCTGCAAAGGGACCAGGACGACTGATCTGTGTAACGGAAAGAATGAATGGGGCCATGTATCGTGAGATTTTGAGTGTAAACCTCCTTCCATCAGCAAGGGCATTGAAGATGAAACGTGGCTGGGTCTTTCAGCATGACAATGATCCCAAACACACCGCCCGGGAAACGAAGGAGTGGCTTCGTAAGAAGCATTTCAAGGTCCTGGAGTGGCCTAGCCAGTCTCCAGATCTCAACCCCATAGAAAATCTTTGGAGGGAGTTGAAAGTCCGTGTTGCCCAGCGACAGCCCAAAAACATCACTGCTCTAGAGGAGATCTGCATGGAGGAATGGGTCAAAATACCAGCAACAGTGTGTGAAAACCTTGTGAAGACTTACAGAAAAGGTTTGACCTCTGTCATTGCCAACAAATGGTATATAACAAAGTATTGAGATGAAATTTTGTTATTGACCAAATACTTATTTTCCACCATAATTTGCAAAAAATTCTTTAAAAATCATACAATGTGATTTTCTGGATTTTTATTTCTTATTTTGTCTCTCATAGTTGAGGTATACCTATGATGAAAGTTACAGGCCTCTCTCATCTTTTTAAGTGGGAGAACTTGCACAATTGGTGGCTGACTAAATACTTTTTTGCCCCACTGTAAGTAATACACTATATGGACAGAAGTAAAGGAACACCTGACTGTAACACCAACAAGGACTTTAATGACATCTAATTCTAAATACATACAGTATACATTAATATGGAGTAATAACAGCAATAAGGTACAATAAGTGATGTTTTATAAACAAGTTTCGGGAGGAGCACGCGCGGATAATTAACACAGCCAATTCATCATCAGTAATCACATCACTTATCCAATAAACGCTAGAGAGAACCCCTATAAATAATCAAGCACCCTTACCTCCATTATCTCTCGTCTTCCAGAATCCCTCCACCACCCCAACTCCTCACTTCCAGTCCGTTTCCACCCCAGCAGGGGTTGGAGGGAGCTTCTGGGTCCGGGCCAAATGCCGAGCTCGGACCCCTCTCCCCGGGCGAGGGGAGTACCCCGGGCTCGGGAACGATTACCGAGCTTGGAGCCCTCTCCTCGGACAGCACGCCAAATACGCATACCGTTTATTCAGTTCATTATTATGTAAGTGTGAACTCGTGAAGGTAACTTTGCAGCAATAACAGCTTCTACTCTGCTCTACATTTTCCAACAAGGTTTTGGAGCGTTTCTGTGGGATTCTTTGCTTATTCATCCAGTAGAGCATTTGTGAGGTCAGGCCTGATGTTTAATGAGGTCTGGTTTATTCCAGTTCATCCCAAAGCTGTAGGATGGGGTTACAGTCAGGGCTCTGTGTTCTTCCACACCAGATTCTTCCAGACATGTCTTTATGGACCTTGCTTTGTGCACTGGGGCACAGTCATGCTGAAATAGAAGAGAGCCTTCCTCAAACTGATCCCACAAAGCTGTAAGCAAAGCATTGTCCAAAATTATTGGTATGCTAAAGCATTACTTTTTCCCTTTAAAGCTCAGGCTTTGTGATTCATCATTCCACAGAACAGGTTTCCACTGCTCCAGAGTCAAGAGTCTGTGTGTTCTTAATTCACTCCATACGATGCATGGATTATATTTGTTGATGTGATGCTTCATGCAGCTGCTCGGCCACAGAAACCCATGAAGCTCCTGCGGCACAGTTTTTGTGCTGATATTAATGCCAGTGTAAATTTGGATATCTTCAGCTCTGTAATCTGCAGAGCATTGGTGATTAATTCACTCGGTGAGCCGTTCTGTGACTTTACATCTTCAGCTAAGAATGATAAAAAAAGTATTAATTTAAATGTTTTTATGTATACAGCTAAATGCGTCTCCGTGTCATGCTCCTGTTCCTAAACACTTCACTTTCTAATAATACAGCTTACCACCAATGGTGGTTAATACAGACTGCTTGGCTGGTGCTTGATTTAATACACCAGTGGCAAAGAGTCTGATTGAAACACCTGAATTCGATAATTAAAAGGTGTTTCCCAATACTGTCCATATAGTGTAATAAATATTATAAGCTAAGATAAGATAATACATAATTTTATCTAAGTGTGGCCTATGGGTTGTAAGAAAACAGCACAGGATACAAAAATATATATATTTTAGGGGCTTTATTCTGACGGCTGTCTCTCAGAAAGACAGCGATCGATGGGAGTAAGTAGGCCTACAGATGGAAAAAATGAATAAAATAAAGTACATCTTATGTCTCTGTTGTGCTTATTTGACAAAAACAAGAGTTTAAGCACTAATTTCAAAATCTGATCAATTCAGTCCAGGAAGAGTACAACATTCAAAAAGTTCAGGGTTCAGATACAGGAAAATTGAGTCTTTCTGAATTGTACTAGAATGAAATCAGTCCTTGCACGTGTCCAAAAAGGTGATCAAACCCGATCCACCTCGCACATGCAATCCATAAACGTCCCCGCCAAATTCCGAATAATGACGCAAACCAAGAGCACTAGTTTGTGTTTGTTGCTCTGCCCACACTGAAATCTGCGCACTCATGTATTACATGCAGGAGAGCCGCAGAGCAAGTGTCGTTAGCACAGTTTCTTAAAGGACCCGCAACCAATTTACGCTCAACGTTAAGTTTTGTTCATTTTCTCCACTTGGCTAGATAAGACTTCCCTGAAGTGGTTGGTGGCTGAATACAAACCAAATCATTTTGATACTCAAATGTCTCTTTACAGCATAACTGAGGTGGAGCTTAATGTTTGTCTAGATTCTGGAGTATCAGTGTTTCACAAAAGTCACATATTAGACCACTGAACTATTAAAACACAGTCTTTTATCACTACAGCTCAACCGAACCCAGAAAACAATTTCTCTACTGTAGTTCTCTTGTAAGCTATATGCTTCAGGTGTTGTATTTTTGCATCAGTGATATCTGTAACCCACACTGCATAAAATAAGTATATAATGCAACATAATGCTTTAAAAAAGCTCCAAACCTTGGAATTTTTATTTAGACATATTTACCAAGTTTTAGTTCATTTAAATTAAATTCACATTCTGATTTCTACGTGTTTATTTCACACAAACATTGAAAAATTAATGGCTCATTTGAAATCTGTGTAGAAATTAAAAACTATATACAAATTGAAAATACAAATTATGCAGTGGACAGCTTTAAATCTAACTTGGATGAAACTAAAACCATATTTACATTTACATTTTACATTTACATTTAGTCATTTAGCAGACGCTTTTAACCAAAGTGACTTACAATTGGGGAGTACATAAAGCGATTAATCTTGAAGAGGCAAACATACAGAGGAAGTTCCAATAACACCAAGTCTCAGGCATTGTTCAAATAAGTACAAGCTAGCAAGGGAAGGAGAGAAAGATAAAGAGAAAGATGAAGATTTTGAAAAAGTGAAAGAGTTTTTTTTTTTTTTTTTTTTTTTATATAGTCAAGTAGAGTTGAAAGAGATGAGTTTTCAGTTGTTGCTTGAAAATTGACAGGGATCCAGCATTCCGGATGGGGATGGGAAGATCATTCCACCGGCCAGGAACGGTGAAAGAGAATGTTCTGGAGAGTGATTTTGAGCCTCTCTGTGATGGTACCACGAGGCGTCGCTCACTAGCAGATCTCAGGCTTCTGGAGGGGATGTAAGTTCGTAATAGTGAGTGGAAGTAGGTGGGTGCTGAGCCTGTGATTGTTCTATATGCAAGCATCAGTGTCTTGAACTGGATGCGAGCTGCAACTGGTAGCCAGTGCAAGGAGACAAAGAGAGGTGTAACATGGGCTCTCTTGGGCTCGTTGAAGACCAGTCGTGCCGCTGCATTCTGAATCATTTGTAAAAGGTTTGATTGTGTTTGATGGAAGTCCAGCTAGAAGAGCATTGCAGTAGTCCAGTCTAGAAATGACAAGGGCCTGGACAAGAAGTTGTGCAGCATGCTCTGTCAGAAAGGGCCTGATCTTTCTGATGTTGTGTAGTGCAAACCTGCAAGATCGAGCAGTCTTTGCAATCTTCTTTTTGAAGGATAAGCTGGTCATCGAAGATTACACCAAGATTTCTGACCGAAGCTGATGGGGTAATTGTTGACGAACCTAACTGAATCGTGAAATCATGCTGTAGAGTTGGAGTTGCAGGGAAGACAAGAAGCTCAGTCTTTGCCAGGTTGAGCTGTAGATGGTTTTCTTTCATCCATGCCGAGATGTCCGCCAGGCAGCCTGAGATCCGTGCAGCTACCTTTGGATCATCTGGTCGAAATGAGAGATAGAGCTGTGTGTCATCAGCATAGAAGTGGTAGGAGAAGCCATGTGCCTGTATGATGGGAGCCAGTGATGTAGTGTATGTGGAGAAGAGGAGGGGTCCAAGAACCGATCCCTGGGGAACCCCAGTGACCAATTGATGTGCTTTGGATACCTCCCCTCCCCAGGCCACCCTGAAAGACCGACCAGTGAGATAGGATTCAAACCAGCGAAGTGGAATCCCAGTGATATCCAGTGATGAGAGGGTGGACAGGAGGATCTGATGATTGACAGTGTCAAAAGCGGCAGAGAGATCCAGCAGAATGAGGACTGATGATTTGGAATTGGCTTTTGCAATTCGCAGGGCTTCAGTGACCGAGAGTAGCGCAGTCTCAGTTGAATGGCCACTCCTGAAACCTGACTGTTTAGTGTCCAGTTTGTTGTTCTGTGAAAGAAACAATGAGACCTGGTTAAAGACAACTCGTTCAAGTGTTTTGGCAATGAATGGAAGGAGAGAGATAGGTCTGTAGTTTTCTAAAAGAGAAGTGTTTAATGTAGGTTTTTTGAGCAGTGGGGTTACCCGAGCCTGCTTGAATGCAGTGGGGAAGATGCCTGTGAGGAGAGATGTGTTGATAATGTGTGTGAGTGCTGGTAGGAGTGCGGGAGAGATTGCTTGGAGAAGGTGTGAGGGGATAGGGTCTAGAGGACATGTTGTAGGATGGCTGGAGAGGAGAAGCTTGGATACTTCCGCCTCAGTAAGGGGACAGAAAGGAGAAGATGGGAGTTTGAGCAGTGGATCTAGTTGGTTGGGGGTCCTGTGTGAGTGGAGGTGAAAACTGACTGCTGACTGTTTTAGTTTTGTTTGTAAAAAAAGTTGCAAAGTCATCAGCTGTTATAGACGTGGTGGGAGGTGGTGGAGGGGGACAGAGGAGAGAATTAAATGTTCTGAAGAGATCACGCATATCTGGAGCATTGTTGATCTTGTTATGGAAATGTGACGATTTGGCAGTGTGGACTTCAGCAGAGAAAGATGAAAGAAACGATTGATACATACTCAGGTCCGACGGCTCGTTTGATTTTCGCCATTTTCTCTCTGCCGCTCGGAGTGTGGTCCGATGTTCACGAAGAACATCAGATAACCAGGGGTTAGAAGGGGCAGTCCGTGCTGGCCTGGAGGAGAGAGGACAAATGTCATCTAGACAAGTGGTTAAAGTAGAGCATAAAGTATCAGTAGCAGTATTCACATCCAGAGATGAGAAATTGGTAGGTGAGGGAAGAGAGGAGGATACTACAGAGGAAAGACGTGAGGGAGAAAGGGAGCGTAGGTTTCGTCTAAAAGTAACCGGTAAGGGGGTTGGTGGCACCCTGGTAGCAAAGTGTAATGTGAATTTAATGAAGAAATGGTCAGAGATATGTAGTGGTTGTACCAGAATGTTATCTGCAGTACAATCGCGTGTGTAAATTAAATCAAGTTGGTTGCCTGATTTGTGAGTGAGTGCTAGTAGTGGTAAGGCGTTTTGAGATCAAATGAAGCTAAGAGCGAATGAAAGTCTGTAGCATAAGGCTTTTCTAGATGAATGTTGAAATCGCCAAAAACTAAGAGTGGAGTTCCATCCTCCATGAAAGAGGACAGCAACCCATCCAGCTCCTCTAGGAAGGGGGCTAGAATTTGACCAGGGGGACGGTAGATTACCACAATCTGGAGTTTTATAGGAGCCATTACAGTAATCGCATGGGATTCAAATGAGTTGTAATTGCATAGGGGCGAGTGGGTTGAGTATTTCCAATTATTTGAAATGAGCAGACCAGTGCCCCCACCCCGGCCAACCTGACGTGGGGTGTGAGAGAAAGAGAAATTGTTAGAGAGGGCAGCTGGAGTTGCTGAGTCTTCTGGACGAATCCAGGTCTCAGTCAAGCCCAAGATGCTGAGAGTGGATTGTAAAGAAAAAGCGGAAATGAAGTCTGCTTTGTTGACAGCTGACTGACAATTCCAGAGAGCCATAGAGAAAGAAAGAGGTGTAGTAGAAGATGTAGAGATGGGGCGCAGGTTAGCAGGATTACGTTGCCGTCTGCGTGTGATGTTAGAGCGTGGTCGAGAGACAACCGGAATGGTTTTGAAACACATGATAGAGGTGGAAGTATAGAGGATAGCAAAGGAGAGTGTGTGAGGGAAGGGAGGAAAAAATATACCTGAATGCGTTGCCGGTGTCGTTGCTCGGGTAAAGTCGCACAGGAAAAAGTCGCTTGTCTTTACACTCGTCTGTCTTCACACGAGGATGCTGAACGCTTCCGCGTCAGCCTCGGACATCAAATAAATACACAGTCTAATTAAGAGAATAGAGTGAAAACAGCTGTGAACGGCTTCTGATTAGCCCAGCCAATAAGCCTAACAGAGTGCTAATGGCTCGAGACGAAACTAACACCTTGCCCAAGGAGCAATGGAGGCGCAAATGATTATATTTACCAGTAAGTGCAATCAAAACTATTCAACCAACGAAAATGCAGACTACAAATAGGTAGGAAACGAAATATTCCTTCCTAGGAGCAAGTAAATAATTTAAACAACAGATCTATGAACAAGTATTAAAGACACACTCACAAGCTGACGTCCGTTTCCTGGTCTTCTGGATGACTTTAAATCGCTTTTAACGTATTTACTGATCATACTTCATACATAAACATTTACAGGAAGCTCAAGGACTGTGCGGTAGCTGAAGAAATACAGATTCAATAGTTTGAATTCATATCAGTTCATTATCAAGCCATTAACCATTTTGATAAAAAATTGATTTATTAAAAAGATAAAAAGATCTTGAGATTAGACACATGATGTGTGAATAACTGATAACTGTTTTTTCACAAATATTTTATAATAGCATATAAGCCATGTGTTGCTTGCAAAAAAAGTATTTTGTTAGAATACAATGCTAACCAGTCAAACCTTGACTCTTTGGTTGTGCTAGCAGTCCATTTAGCTCCAGTTCCCAGTGTCTGTACGAGGCTGACATCTAGTGGACATTTCTATTATTTGGTAATTTAAAGACACGCCTGTTTTTCCCGTCTCTCAAACACAGAACCAGGAAGAATCAGTGTAGAGAAACTAAAACTGAAGTGCTGTTGTCCAGTAACTTTATATCAGCGCTCACATGCTGATGAGAAAATGGCAGAATCCTGTATTTCAGTAGAGCAGTTCTTGTGTCCGGTGTGTCTGGATCTCCTGAAGGATCCAGTGACCATCCAGTGTGGACACAGTTACTGTAAGAGCTGTATTACAGACTGCTGGGATCAGGAGGAAGAGAAGGGAGTCTACAGCTGCCCTCAGTGCAGACAGACCTTCAGTCCAAGACCTGCTTTATTTAAGAACGTGGTGTTTGCTGAAATGCTGGAGAAACTGAAGAAGACTAAACTTCAAAGTGCGGTTCCTGCTGGAGCTGGAGATGTTCAGTGTGATGTCTGTACTGGAAGAAAATACAAAGCCGTCAAGTCCTGTCTGGTGTGTCAGGAATCTTACTGTCAAACTCATTTTGAGCGTCACGAGGAGTTTCATTCACGTAAACCACACAAAGTGACTGAAGCCACTGGACGACTGCAGGAGATGATCTGCCAGAAACACGACAAGCTTTTGGAGGTTTTCTGTCGCACTGATCAGAAATATATTTGCTTGCTGTGTTTGGTGGATGAACATCAAAAACCATGACACTGTGTCAGCTGCAGCACAGAGGACAGAGAAAGAGGTGAGGACTGATGATAAATTAAACTTATGCTTAATTTATAGTTGCATTCTTTAAAAGGAAATAATAAAGAGTTCATTAACATTAATAAATTGTCATAGTAAATAATAAACCTTAAGGGAATTATTGCACATTGCCCAATGCCATTACAATATAAAAAGCTGTGAAATTTACCGTTGTTACCATCAGTAACCAACCAAACTAAAATAAAAAATTTAATTCCAAATAAAAACAACACAATGCAATACAATACAAACAAAAACAAAATACAAAAAAAAAGAAATATCTCCCCCTTCACCTTTCTCAAAGTGCTCACTGAGTGCTATGTCTAATTAGCACACAACAAACACTTAGATCATTAATTTAATATAGGGGTAAAGAAAAGAGTGACTAAAAATCTCACCTACAAATAATAAAATAACATAAGATCAAGCAAGTCATTAACACATTTACTACTCTTTAAAACATCCATACTTGATCTATAGATGAAGCCTGCCAAATGTTTTCCTATTACATAAAGAACAAGTCAGAATACAAGACTCACAATTTAAAATGTACATCCCATATCTTATAAAATGATTCAAATTTAATCACACCGCAATAAACTGCTACCAGGCTTGCATACTGGTCCCATTAAACAGTTTTTCAAGAACGATTAGAGTCTTCTTTAAATACGGACGACTTCACACAATGGTACTTCTGCGAACGATTACATCACATTATTTCACTATCATGTGTTTGTCCCACAGAAGCAGCTGAAGGAAACGCAGAAGACCCTCCAGCAGAGAATCCAGCAGAGAGACAAACATCTCCAGCAGCTGAGAGAGGCTATGGAGTCTCACTGAAGGTGAGTCCAGCGAGATGAAGAGAAGTTTGTCTTAGTCCGCTCAGTTTCAGAGCTCACTGAAGCCTGAACTCAGCTGATA